>CM018694.1:59317920-59610420 GCA_009363875.1 Mikania micrantha | reverse complement strand
TTAAAGAGTAAAATGTCATTTTAGTCCTTGTGGTTTAACAACTTTTGTCATTTTAGTCAAATAGTTTAAATTTTGCAATTTTGGTCACTATAGTTTCATTTTATTGCCATTTTCATCCTTATGGTTTGGTAAATTTTGCCATTTTAGTCCAAAATTTTAAATTTAATTGGACTAAAATGACAATAAAATGGAAACCATAATGACCAAAATGGCAATAAAACGAAACCATAGTGACCAAAATGGCAAGATTCAAACTATTGGACTAAAATGGCGAAAGTTGCCAAACCACATGGACTAAAATGATATTTTACTCTAAATTTAAATTTCAAATATATGTTCTATATGTTATTTTTTTTAAAACCTAAAATTATACAAGTCTTAAACTTATATTTATAATATTATTGGGAAATAACTTAGGTTGTGTGACAAAAGTTTTTTATAAATTTCAATATAATCGTTTTGAATATACCATGTTTTGCAACATATTTATGTTGTGTTCTTTCATCTTGATCTTCTTTTGCATTGTGTGACGGTTTTTGATAGATCCATCATTACTTTTATTTGCATATATTGTTCTTTTGCATTGTTGATCAATTGCATTGATGACTTAATTGTATAAGGGACAAGTATTTGTTTTATGTGTTGGATTCGATTCCTTTGATTATAAACACATGTATAAGAAATCAGTTAATAAGAATATAGGATTAGATGAAACCTGTGAATCTAAGGAATGCGTTGTTTATTCCAGACATGTTTCCTGTGAGATGACGATCCAATCGAGTTCCTGTTTAGGGTGTATGGTGAGGATGGAACAAGATGAGTTGCTCGGTTGAAGTTCATGAATCTTGAGAGTAAGAATTCGTGAATGATGATGTTGTGTGTAACCTTAATTATGAGCCATTAACCTCATATTTATATACACCCAAGGGGAAACCCTAATTAGGATAAATAAGGATAATTACGTCCATCAAATAATTATCTATCTGCTAGGGGTATTTAGGTAATTAATCTATTTAATTAAATAATCATGAGGGCCATATATATAATTTATTTCTAACATTCTCCCACTTGGCTAAGTGATTATTTATTATGAGTATTAAATAAGTTTGCAGATTGATAATGCTCATTTTAGTTCTAAATTGTAATCATAGCAGAGAAATACAGTCATTGAATCATTTATTCAATTCAAGACTCCCCATTAATCATACTACAATACAAATTTAAAACTTAAGTTAGAATCAATTAACAAGTAAGCCCTTTAACGAATGATTTGTGTTGTTAGTGTCTACATGTCATTAGGCATGCATAAAAATATATTTATAAATCCAATAAATGAGGAAATTTCATTAATCATAAGTAAGTACATTATGCAATAAGGTCTTTACATAAGCCCATCTTCGAAACATGTTCTTCGAATACTTTAGGAGGGAGACCTTTAGTCATTGGATTCGCAAGCATAACTTTAGTACTTATTATATACTCAATACAAAGATTATTTTCCTCAACTCGCGAACGAACGAACAAATACTTTGTATCAAGATATAAACCAGCACCGGTCGAACTGTTACTCTTCGAGAAGTTAACGGCAGTTGAGTTATCACAGTAAAGCTTCAATGGTCTAGAGATATGGTTAACGATTTTGAGTCATGCAATAAGGTTTCTCAACAACATTCCATGACAAGTTGCATTGTATACTGCAACATATTCAGCCATCATAGTTGAGGTTGTTGTCAGCTGCTGCTTATGACTCTTCCATGAGATTGGTCCGCCTACTAACATAAAGATGTACCCTGAAGTGGATTTCTTGTCATCTTTGCATTTAGCAAAGTCAGAATCAGAGTAACCAACCACTTCCAAATTATCACTTCTTCAATAAGTCGGCTTGAAGTCTTTTGTCCTTTAAAGATATCGAAGTACTTTCTTAGTTGCTTTCCAGTGATCAAGGCCAAGATTAGTTTGATAACTGCCAAGAATTCCAACAATGTAAGCGATATCAGGACGAGTACAAACTTGAGCATACATAAGGCTCCCGACTGCTGATGCATAAGGTATCATTCTCATTTGCCCCTTTTCAGCCTCAGTATTCGGACACTGGAAGGAACCGAAGACATATCCTTTAACTACTGGAGCTACAGAGGGAGAACAGTGTTGCATGTTGTATCGTGTGAGGACCCGTTCAATGTAAGCCTTCTGAGATAAAACCAAAAGTTCATTGACCCTGTCTCGGTGTATTTTGATGCCAATAACGTAAGAGGCCTCTCCGAGATCCTTCACGTCGAAATTATGTGAAAGTAAGCGCTCCGACTCACGCAACATATCTAAGCTATTACTTGCCAAAAGAATGTCATCAACATAAACGACAAGTATAGTAAAGTTGCTCCCACTCGTTTTGAGGTAGGTGCATTGATCCACTAGATTCTTCATGAAACCTTGCTTCTTCATCACTTTATCAAACTTTAGATACCATTGACGTGAGGCTTGCTACAACCCGTAAATGAATTTCTTTAGCTTGCAGACTTAAATGCTCTTGACCTTCAGGCATAAAGCCCTCAAGCTTTTTCATGAACATGTCTTCATACAAGTCGCCGTTTAGGAAAGCAGTTTTGACGTCCATCTGATGCAGCTCTAAATCAAAATGAGCTACGAGGGCCATCACGATCCTTAAGGAAACCTTTCGAGAGACAGGAGAGAAGGACTCTTGATAGTCAATTCCCTCTTTCTGAGTGAAACCTTTTGCAACCAATCTTGCTTTGAAGCATTCAATGTTCCCATTCAGATCCAATTTTGTTTTGAACACCCATTTACATCCTACAGGTTTTACTCCGTTGGGCAGTTCTACCAAATCCCAAACATCGTTTTTCTTTATGGAATCAAGCTCATCAATCATAGCTTTCTTCCATTCAGAAGACTGATCACTAGTAATGGCTTCATGATAAGAGGTAGGATTAGTAAACTTTCCGGCATCCATTTCAGCTTCAGTCAGGTAGGTTACATAATCATCAAAGTTAGTAGTCACTTTAGGCCTAGATGACCTTCTGAGTTGATTAGCGGGTTCAGTATGGCTGGTATTGTTTTGATGTTGATTAGTTGAGGTGCCTTCATTCTCGGTAACATTTGAAGTCGTAGTAAGTCATGTCGGAGTTGGTGCAGTGAAGTTCGGAGTAGCATGGTGTCACACCCCCAAATTTCAACTAACGGAATCATACCGTTTAGGGCGTGACAAACCAGGATCTCAGTCATTAGACACAAAGAAAGACCTCTATATGATTTTCAAACATAAATTTGGTCTAACTGTAATATCAAAGTTTTAACGTTTGCGGAAGCATTTTAAAACCAATATCAAAACATAACGGTTTGTAAAATGTAAATTACAAATTCAAAGTCTTAAATAATCAAATTCAAAACACATGAATTAAAATGTATGCATGAGACTCCACATCCTAGTCCATGCTCGTCCTTACTTGTGCTTTAGTGTCCTGAGAAAACATGTAAATAAAGTCAACACAAAGGATGGTGCATACACAGGTTTGAATAATCACAAATGTTTGAACAACTGTTTGAAACAAAATGTTTGCAGATAACATAATCACACATGCATAGTCATGATAGCTAGTCATTTGTACTATTTACATAAGCGGTCGACACCGAAGCTGACTGTTAGAATGTAATTTGCCTTTCCACTATTGTCTAGCACAAACAATAGTAATGTTTGAATTGGCTAGTTAAACACTTGTGTAGACCTACAATCTACCAAGTGAGGTTTGTCAAACCCAATAGATCTATTTCCAACTACCACGCTTTGCACTACGGCAAACTAAACGGTTCGATATGTAAGGACTTGTAATGCTATGTTCGCACTTATCGTAAATAGCCAACTCATGCAAGGGACATGTATCTAAAATGTTTGTTTGCACATGTTTTCTCCCCCAAAATAGTTAAAATAATAAAAGGGGTCGTGTACGAACCTTTGAATACAACAGAACGATCATGTGTTCGCTAAATCACGTAGATAGGCTTCTACGAGGAATCTGTGTTTTATAACAATAACGTTGTGTTATTTATAATGTCAAATTGTGTTTGTGGTCACATACGTGTCAACACACGTATACCAAGTTGTTTGAAACGTACATACGAAAGCATGCACGGATTTACGCTCGGTCGTTTAAATCATATACGTATATACGATTATGTTTAAACATGCGTTCTTACACGCGATTACGATTTCAGGTCAAAATATAAATTTTATCATTTCGTTTTGTTTGGATTTAAATTCTGGTTCCAATGAAATTCGAACGGGTTAAAACGGAGTTGAAACGAACAAGTTATAGCTTAAAACCAAAAATGATTTTAAATTTCAAAACCAGCAGCCCTCGGGTTCGTACCCGGGACCTCCCGAACCACACAAACCACCCGGACCAGCTCCTCTATCATGGATTTCGCAATAGGACTCTAAAATAAATCCTTTTAAGCATTGAATACCCGGTCCCCCTTGTTTAACCCAAACCGAAACCAATGGTTCGAATTGACTCGTGGTTTGATTGAGATCGATCCCCAAACCATGGGGTTTTCATTTTAGATGTTCAGACTCCCATAACGGTAGTTTTAATTTACTCAATGATTCAATCTAATGCCTTTAATCAGTCCCGAACAGAGTCAGATTCGAACGGCTTGAACCTCGATTCAATCGAACCAATTTCGAGCCTGTGAGTACTCAAATCCATAGGGTTTTTCATTCTTGAATCAAAACGAACCTATCTGTGTCATATAATTAGATTTTAAACCTTGTTTGTTTAGAAAACCCTAAATCATTTGATATTAAAAACCCTAGAACTTGATCTCATAAAATTCGTTACGATTTGATGAATTTAACTTAGGGATTTACTTTGACAGAGTATTCCGAAGCTGTGGTTAAATTTAATTAGATTTTCGAATTCGTTTAGATCAAAAACCCCAAATTTGTTTATCTTATGAACCCTAGAACTCGATCTCCTGCAATTCGTTATAATCACATAACATCATCATAGGTTTTTTGTTTAGAATGAGGTTGCAAAACTGTAGGTGTAGTTTGATTTGATTTTCGAGTTCGTTTAATTAGAAACCCCCAAATCCTCTAACTCGAAGAACCCTAGAATCCGAACCCTTACAATTTGCGATTCTCAGGTTCTATTTCATTAGGGTTTTGTCTAGACATGTTAAAAGGAATGTGTAGGTGTTGACACTTACCCGAATGGATCTCGAATTGATAATGATCGATTAGATGTAACTTTTGGCCAAGCCCTTGAATCAAATCTTCTTCCTGTGGCTTCTAAGATCGAATTGTTGTTTGTAAAAACTCCTAAGAATGCCGACTAGAAGTTTAGTATGTGCAATTGTGTGAATTTTAGTAGGTTTATACGAATTCGATGCTAGTTAGGGACATTTACAACTTTTATTTTAATTCTGGACTTAATTCGATCATAATTCCTCATTAAACCGAATTATTATGGTTTATAATCATTAAAATAATCATTAGGAGGGTTTTAATTCGACTGATTACTAACAATCATGTCTATTTCGGTTTCTCTTGAGTTCTTAGGTCGAATTTTGACTTCTTAAAGTCAAAATTGACATTTCAATGTAATTACAATTTAATGCTTATGTTTTATATGTTTTCAAACTGATTTTGTTTAATTTTTGACCTTCTAATTTGATATGGTACAATTTCGTGTGATTCCGTTAGCGTCCGGTTAACCCGAAAATGTCGGATTGTCACACATGGTGTACAAGAGGAGTAATTGGAGGTAAATTAGTCGACTAGTGTCTCCCCCCGCGTCTTGTACTTGTAAATTAGAATCAGGATTTTCGCTACTCCCACTTAGTGGTGCACAAAAAAACCGGTTAACCGACCCGGATCAGTTATTGGACCGGTTAGAAACCGGTTTTTCCTACCGGTTTGGCCCAAATGCAAAAACCGGCGGTTTTGAACCGGTTGGGAGTTTTTGAGAGGAAACCGGTTACTAACCGGTTAAAGCAAAACCGGTTTTTTAGACCGGTTAGAAACCGGTTAACCGGTTAGGGGTTCAAAAAACTAGCCGTTTCTAGCCGTTGGAGCCAAAATATAGCCGTTGAAACCGGTTAACCGGTCAACCCAAAAAAAAACTAGTCGTTTTTAACATTTTTTTGGACCGTTTTGCTCCTAAACGTTAGTATAAATAGATGGGGATTGTTTTGGTTTGATCACACAACATCTTACAACATCTCTTGTTCTTAAACGCTCAAAAACGATCAAAAACGCTCAAAAAACGATCCCCCAATTCTTCTCGATTCAATCTCTTCTTCTATTACGTTCGTAAATCTTAATTCATCCATGCAAGCTCACGAAGTGCTCATAGTTCCGTTGGTGTTGGTGCATCCACTTCAAACGAACCAACCGTAAAAACTACAACGAGGAACAAGGACCTATTTCAACATTTCGACTTATGCGAAATGTCAAACGGTGTCGATAAGGCACGGTGCAAAGGTTGCGGTACTTTTCTTAAACCGGAATCTAATTCTACGTTAAGAAGCCATTTGACGAAGCATTGTGTTGTGGTCAAAAATAATCCATCAAACGATCAAGCACAAATGTCTCAAGAGTGCGGGGTTTGGAATTTCGATCCCGACATGGTTCGTGAAATGATGGGGAACTTGGTGATTCAAGAAAGTTTGCCTTTCAATCATTTTGATAACCCACGCTTGATGAAGATGATTCAAAAGGCGCTACAACCACGATATCATCAAGTAAGTCGAACTACTATTAGACGTGATTGTTTGAAACGTTGGCGTCAAGCAAAACAAGAATTAATTTTAGGTTTTCAAAATTTAAAAACCGATGTTAACCTAACAACGGATGTTTGGTCGGCACCTCACGGTTTGCCCGAATCGTACCTTTGCGTTACCGCGCATTGGATTGATCCCGGTTCATGGCAAATAATGAAACGTACGATTGCGTTCGAAATGTTTCCGTATCCTCACACGGGGGATAATTTGTTTTACATGTTAGATGGAATAATACAAACATTCCATTTACAAGATAAAATACTTTCAATAAGTTTTGATAACGCTTCAAATAATACGAATGCGGTTCAAAAATTAAAACTTAAATATAAACCAATATGTAACGGTGCTTTTTTTCATACAAGATGCGTTGCTCACATTATTAACTTGGTTGTGAGTGATGCTCTTGCGGTTCCTGAAATGAATATGTTAAAAGAAAAATTTAAACAAATGTTAAAGGATGTTTTTATGAAAAGCCGTAGAAGATATATGGAATATCAAAAATTATGTGAGGATACGAACTCCCTCTTTTTTGGTCCGTCTTAGGACGTACCAACAAGATGGAATTCGACTTGGCGTATGTTTAACAACGCCTTATGACAAAGGGAAACCTTGGAAGTATTTCATAACAATTTAGTCCAAGAACGTAAGGCTAAAACATTTAATAGCCTATGTTGGGACGTCATAGGAGAATTTACTAGTTTATTTGGAGTTTTTAAAAATGCAACAACTTTATCGGGAGTTTATTATCCCACGTCTTGTTTGGTTCTTCAACAATTATTTATAATGACAAGAAAAATTAACGATTTTCCATCAACGGGTGAAAATAATGAGATATATACGGGAATGTTACTTCCAATGAAAATAAAACTATTGAAATACTTTCAAGAAATGCCGGCCGTATTTACTTGTGCGACGATATTAAACCCATGTTTCAATGGTGCCGGCGTTGAAACATTAATTGATGAAATTGTTGGTGCTTTGGGTTTGGATGACCCAAACTTTTCAAAATATGTTTGATCATTATTTACAAAAATATGGTGAAACATCTAACATAAAACAAACAATGTATGCGGCTTCTAGTTCGAGTAGAATCCAAGATGTTAACTTTGATTTATTTAACACCTTAAGACAAAATGTAACTAAACAAGCCCGAGGTACTAGCGCAAGTAGCAAACTAGGAAGGTACCTAGGGACAGATTGGATTTCCGGTCTTATGCCGGAAGAATTTGAAAACTTTGATATTTTGGCCTAGTGGAAACAAAAGGATACCCAATTTCCGATTCTATCTGCCATGGCCCTTGATTTACTAAGCATCCAAGCTTCTACGGTAGCTTCGGACTCTGCTTTTTCTCTTAGTGGCAGGGTTTTATCGATACGAAGGACGAGGCTTACACCTGCATCATTGGAGATGTGCATTTGTTTGAAAGACCATTTGGACGCAATGGAACGTGTACAACACCACACACTACTTGAAGGCGAGCTTGAGATAGAAGCGACAATACACGATGTTGAAGTTGAGGAAGGAATGACTTTCCCACTTTCCGACGAAGAACAAGCAATGGATGAATGGATGCGGACCAATAGCCCGGAACTACAATCCGAAGCACAAACCGAAGACTAATTTCTATTTTCGATTTTGTATTTATTTTTTTTACTTAAAAGCTTGTGTAATTAATTTATTTTAATAAAATATGCTATTTGAAATCCTTACTTAATAAAGTTTGATTAATTTTATTTAATCAAAACCTTAAACTCATAAATCATAATTACTAAACCCTAATAAACCTTAAACTAATCAAAATAATATCAAACTAATAAGTAATAAACCTTAAAACCTTAAACTCATAATTACTAAACCCTAATAAACCTTAAACTAATCAAAAATAATATTAAACTAATAACTAATAAACCTTAAAACCTTAAACTCATAATTACTAAATCCTAATAAAAACCTTAAACTAATCAAAATAATATCAAACTAATTAAAACCTAATAAAATCTTAATAATTTATGGTTTTATTAAATAATAGTATGTTTAAGGTTTATTAGGGTTTAGTAATTATTAGTTTAAGGTTTTGATTATTTTAAGGTTTATTAGTAATTAGTTTAATATTAGTTTGATTAGTTTAAGGTTTATTAGGGTTTGGTAATTATGAGTTTAAGGTTTTGATTATTTTAAGGTTTATTAGTTATTAGATTAATATTAGTTTGATTAGTTTAAGGTTTATTAGGGTTTAGTAATTATTATTTATTAGTTTTATGTTTGATTTGTTAACTTTTTTATTATGGTTTTATTAATTTAACTTTAAGGTTGAAAACGTATAATAGAAAAAAAACGGTTCAATACGGTTACGGTCTAACGGATCAAGTCATCATACAGATTAACGATTTAACGGTAAACAAAAAAAAGGTTTAATAACCGGTTTTTGAACTGGTTTGGCCGGTTAACCGGTCCGGTTTATACCCGGTTCGGTTCCATAGGTTAGAGATTTTAGGTTAAAAAAACCGCTTAGTAACCGAACCGGTTTTTAGGGAAAACCGGTAAACCCAATGTACCGATTAACCGGTTCGGGTAATTTAAAAACCGGTTAACCGATTTGTGCATCACTACTCCCACTGACCTTAGAATCCTCAAGGAAATGAGCGTGCTTTGTTTCTACAATTCGAGTGACATGGGAAGGACAATAGAATTCATAACCCTTTGAGTGATCAGGATACCCGATGAAGTAACATGTAACAATTTTCATGTCAAGCTTCTTTAAGAAGGGATTATAGAGTTTAGCTTCGGCAAGACAACCCCATAATTTCATATATCCAAAACTCGGTTTCCTTCCTGTCCAAAGTTCATAAGGATTTTTAGGGACAAATTTCGAAGGAACTCTATTGAGTATATGAACTTTTGTCTTTAAAGTCTTGGTCCAGAGGGATGAGGGTAAATCTAAGTTAGCTAACATACTGCGCACCATGTTCATTGGGTTCTATTTCTCCTTTTAGCAACAACATTTTGTTGAAGAGTACCGGGAATGGTTTACTGGTTCACGATCTCCTGGCCTTTACAAAACTCATAAAATAGACCAGGAGCCTGACCCACCTCAGGATGTTTATCGTAATATTCACATCCTCTATCTGATCTCACAACTTTTATTTTAAGATTTAGTTGATTTTCAACTGCAGTTTTATAATCTTTAAAAGTTGTAAGTGATTCAGATTTATCCTTAATTAGATACAAGTACATGTAACGAGAATAATCATCAATGAAAGTGATAAAAGAAGTATGTCCAGTTATTCCAGCAATGGTGTAAGGGCCACTAATATCATTGTGAATAATTTCTAATAAATTAGAACTCCTAGTGGCACTTTTCTTAGTTGCTATTGTCATTTTACCTTTAAGGCATTTGGAACATTTAAATTAAAACTAGATGAATGACATGTTCCAAAATCAGTGAAATCAAGAGAAGGTAAAACTTCATCCTTCACAAGTCGAGATAAGTGATCCCGTGAGAAGTGGCCTAAAAGTTGATGCCACAACATGGATGAAGTTTCTAAGTCTCCTTTTCTTTTAATCTTTGATGAGTTCTCATTAATGTTATATGACAACAAAGACCTAGATAAATCATCATCTAGTTTTAATTTATAAAGACCACCATCCAGAAGACCAGTACCAAATACTTGAGAATTAGAACTAATAGTAAGTCTGTCATTACCATGAGAAACATAAAAACCATCCATGTCTAACTTTGGTCTTGATACAAGATTCTTAGAAATTTCAGGAATATATAAGGTATCATAAAGTTTAATACATAGACCGGTTTTCATTATTAATTATAAGGTTCCCACGGCAGCAACAGATAGTTCTTTTCCATCCCCAAGCTTAAGCGTTCTTTGGTTTCTTTCCAGCTTTCGGATTGTAAGGAATACCCGAGTAGAATTGGTCACATGAACCATAGAACTAGAGTCAAACTACCATGTATTAGTTGGAACATTTAAATTAAAGGACTCAATTATCATATTAAGATGATTACCTCTCTTAGCCATCCATTCCTTGAAGTCAGGGCAATCTTTCTGCTTATGTCCTACCTTTCTGCAGAACTTGCAGTAAGGCTTGCCATTGGAATTGTTAGAGCTGGAAGAAGCACCTGCATTGGACTTAGGGACTCAGAAGCTTCCCTGTGAGTGTTGTTCTTCCTTTTCTTCGATCCAGCAGCCATTAGGTAATCAACATCAGGTTTCTCGAGCTTCTGACGCCCTTCCTCTTGTACGCACATGGCAATCAACTCGTTCATCATCCACTTCTCTTTCTGAGTGTTGTAGTTGATTTTGAAAGCCTTATAAGATGTCAGAAGAGAAGTCATAATGAAGTGAACCAAGAAACATCACTGATCTCCATGTCTAATCCCTTAAGTTTACGGGCCATGTCATTCATCATCATGATGTGCTCACGAATGCCACTGACTCCATCATACTTAGTAAACACCAGTTTTCTGATCAGGGTGCTGGCATGCACCTTGGAGGTTACTCTGAATTGCTCCTCCACAGAAGTAAGGTAAGCTTTAGCATTAGCCAAATCAGGAATGGCTCCTGTGATTTTTTTGGCTAATAGAGTTCTTGATAAACATGAGAGCCATCTGATTAGCCTTCTCCCATTTCTCATGCAGTAATTTTGTTTCAGCAGTGCTCTTGTCAGTAAGGGTAGGAGGTTTAGGCTCTCTCAATGCGTAGTCGAACTCAGTAATCCCAAGAGTCAGCATTAGAGAATCTTTCCAAGCAGAGTAGTTCGCACCAGTAAGGGTTTCAATTCCCATATTGGGAGCTATGGATTAAATTATATGAGAAAGAGTAATATACTAAGGTTATAGAATAACTTAGAGTGATCTAGGTTTACGAAAAACGCACCAGATTCACGTTTTACGAAAAACGAACCAGTTTTTAAGGTTTTAAGAAAAACGAACCAGATTTCGTACTCGTTTTTCGAAAACGTTTTTGGATTTTGTATCAATTTCGTGATTAGGAATGGATTAAACAAACACATGTATACGAAATCAGTTAATAAGAATATAGGATTAAATGAAACCTGTGAATCCAGTGAATGCGTTGTTGATTCCAAACATGTTTCCTGTGAGATGACGATCCAATCGAGTTCCCGTTTAGGGTGTATGGTGAGGATGGAATAAGATGAGAGGCTCAGTTGAAGTTCACGAATCATGAGAGTAAGGATTCGTGAATGATGATGTTGTGTGTAACCTTAATTATGAGCCATTAACCTCATATTTATATACACCTAAGGGGAAACTCTAATTAGGATAAATAAAGATAATTACGTCCATCAAATAATTATCTATCTGCTAGAGGTATTTAGGTAATTGATCTATTTAATTAAATAATCATGAGGGTCATATAAATAATTTATTTCTAACATTATGATCATTATTTGTTAACAATTACTAATACTTGTAATTGGTTTTTTGTTATTATCTAAACTAGGGATTAAGATTTCAAATCTAAGCATTGTTTTTCAACAAAAGTTAAAATCAGATTCACCTATTTGGATTGAATTAAACGGTTCCATCCAAATCTCCCCTAATAGTTAAAAAGGATAGACTTAATATAGCTCCCGCTTCGCGCAAATTCCAGGGAGGGGACAGGTAATTTCACAATTTGATATACGCAGCTTTACTCTACACATTTATGCAAGTGGGTGTTTTCTTGACTTGAATCAATTACCTCAATGTCACAAAACAAAAATCTTACTAGCTGCTGCAATACTCATTATCAAATAAAAATATACTCTAAGACCGAGCCCAGCGGTAAGGCCGCTGGCCCTGCGGGATGGCGGGCACCGGCGGGAACACCGCCCCCTCCCCCGGCGGGAACGAATTTGTGGGTTCAGCGGGTACCGCTCCCCGCTACTACCCCTCTCTCACACAACCGGCGGGAATGGTCTCATCTCTCACAAATGGGGAAGTTTTCCGGTGGGGTGACCGCTGTGGGGTTTTAAGATTTTCAGTGGGGTGATGACGTGGCAGGAAATTTCGGTGGGGAGGGATTTTCAGTGGGGTGACCACTGCGGATAGTCTAATACCTATCATCATTAGGTGAGTTAAAAGTAGGGGTGTAAATGAGCCGAGCATATCCCGAGCTCGTTAAAGCTCAAGCTCGGCTCGTTTATTTTTTTTTAATTATTTAATGTATTTATTTTAATTACTAATTTAATATATATTTATAATTTTACTTTCCAATTTTAACTTAAAATATATTATTTAAATATATTTATCATAATTTTATATATAAAAATAATTAATTTTATAAATACACAGTTAATATAATAAATAAAAATTATATAACTAAAAAACCATTTAGGCTTGCGAGCTGGCTCGAGCTCGATAACTAAACGAGCCATATTTTTGGGCTCGAGCATGGGCTCGGGCTCGTTTAGGCTCGGCTCGTTATAGTTTTGGCTCGTTATAGTTTTTTACCGATCCGATTACGAGTAATTAACAAGCCGGCTTGATTCGTTTACACCCTAGTTAAAGTACAAATGATTCATGTTAAGTTATACCTTTGAGCAGGTTAAATAATCTACTTTATATAATTCTGACGCAATCTCGATATGAACTTTTAAGTTTTCATATCTGATTAGTTTAATGAAGGGCACGAGTTAAATTGTTTGCCTCGTTAAATATAATGGGTCATGTTATGTTATGGTTGAAATATTCATGTTAACCGTTTAGAATTAAAACAAAAAATAAAATATGTATTTTTATAAGGTCAACCAATTCTTGTTTAACCATGTATTACAAGTAACAACAACGTTTACAACATATCAAATCATTTAACTTTTTTATAGCTTGATTGCAAACCGTCTATAAATCGACAACACATTTACAATTCGTTTGACTTTTCAGACATGATTTTAAGTGTGTCTAGTTTAGAATAGATATTATTTTCCAATCAACGGTCTAGCACATGACTTTTCAGGCTAATCAAATCAACGGTCTAGCACAAGTCCGCTAATATGATATAATTATCACCTGTTAAATAAAATTAATTAACTCGTAAAGAGTTTAAATATCATCTAAAACACAAAAATACATATGTGAGTTGGTATTACATAATTTAAACGAATAAAAATATACTAAAATAGAATAATACACCTATTTTGATAAATACGTGAAGCCAATGAGTCCTATATCAATTGACAATTGTTTAGGACGAGATTATATGGTTTCAAATGTGAAGGTGGACCAGGCAGTGAGTCTTCAAACAGTGGGATTCCTTTGGAATGGTAGGCCGGTCGAGGTTACCAACGTTGTCTCTGTTTCACGGGCATAGGTGGCCTTTCGCCATTATGTTTACCTGGTACCGGGCTTAAAATGTATTTGTTGGCCTCGAGTACGATTGAAAGCTTTAGCTACACAATTGAATTGAACAATAACCCGGAAAGTCAAGAGAATGGAAATTGGAAAGTGATATTTAGAAAGAAACAATTAAAAAAAGATGAATACGCGAATATAAGACAAAACAACGAGCGAAACAAGGAAAAGTGTCCGTCATTATCATAAAACTTAGATGTCATTGAACTTGTATCATATGGTTTAGATTGCAGTGGCAAGTTTGAAATTTTTGGATTCAAGCAAACTTTATTATATTGATGCATTAATAATTATAATTAAGAATGTCGTTACGCGTAATTAAAATTGTTTTTACTAATTTGATCGTGACAATAATTCATATACAATGATTGAAGAACAATGGCCGTACTATTATTATCTGTTAAGTTTTATGACATAAAAGCACTAAAAAATATGCAACGATGAATGGGCAAAAAACTAAACTTTATTAACGCTGAAAACCAAATAACAATTTTTTTTTTTTATTTCTTGTGTTGTAACCCCAATTCCAACTAGAACCTTTTTTTTACTTAAAGTTTATCGATTTTGGATTTGAATTTATGTCACGTCTAAGAATTTCTTTTAGGTTTCTTTATGTGAAGATACTGGGTTTGAGTCTGATTAGCTAGGACATTAAACAATTAGAATGATTGAAATCCTGTTACATGTAAGCTTGAACTCTGGAAATAATGGTAAATCAAACATTGTTCAACTAAATAAATAAATAAATAAAATGACAATAATAATTTGAAATTTGATGTTAAAGCATTTAATTTACCGTTGAAACTTGAAAGATTTACTAAAGAACCCCTACTGAAGCTTCGACTAATCGTAAGTTTCGCTTTGGGGCCACCCCATACTCTACATTATATTTGGGGTTATGGGGTATGGGGTTCAATACAAGGAAAGATCAAGGTAGCTTTTCAACCTTTCCTTTATGCTTTACTTGGATATGTTTTTATGAAATTATCTACCATGTCGATTCTTTTCCAAATAGGAACCACCGATCTACAAATTTTATTAACCACTAAATTTAGTGAGTAACGTCAAATCTTTCTATGGATTGCTTTTTTTGCCTCTTTTGAGGTCAAAGAGTCTATGGTACAGGTTCATATTAGGTTAGTCGGAGTCTCGGAGATCATGTAGAGGCACCTACGATAGTGTCCATCATCTTGGCCAATTTTTTTTTTAAATTGAGAACCTACGACTTTTTAAGATTTTCAATATCAATGTTTTATGAAGCCACGTCACTTTGTTTCCCTCCTATGCATCCGATCCACATCCTTTTTTTTTGAACGTCAAACTAATTAACTACCGGGTACTCTGTACACGGCCCCCAATGGCTAAAGGATGCCCAAGCTGGCCACTAGTCCATGGAAAAACCCGACCCAAGCACCCGCTCAAAGGCACAACGGTGAAAGGCCGGTAAAACCGGGTGGGATCAAGAATCGAACCCATGACCTGGGTCTCATATCACTTCCCCCATACGGCCATATCTCTATCTTACCACTAAGACAAGACATCATTGGTTCCGATCCACATCCTATCCGCGCAATGTTATTAAACTAAATTCTAAAACTAATTGAATAAACAATTTCATACTTAAGTTTATAAAGAATATATAACTGTTTTAATGATCTCGTAAGTCGTAACATTACATATTAAAATGATAATATCAAATACTACTAAAATGATGGTGCTTTTTGGTGTGATCTCTGAAGATAACGAAAAACAAGAAGATCGAGAAAAACGTGAACAGTTTGACCAAGTCATTCGATTAACTTTGTGCTATGCTCCTAAACTTGTTCAAATTTGAATATATTATTCTTAAATCAATTTTCGTTCAATTATAGGATACAGGAATCCACTTTGTCTTATTTTGTTGCGCATCAGATAATTTAAAATATCGCTTTAGCCTTTAGATTATAAAAAGAAAAGAAGATGTGTTTAAAAAGTTTCAAGACCCAATGAAAAAAATTAAACACTCATAAAAGAACATCGTTATCGTGTTCAAAATGTGTTACAATGATGTTTAAAAAAATCCAAGATTAGGGCTGGGCACAAAAAATAACCCACTAAATGCGCGCTAACCCAAATAACTTTGACAAGATGAAGCCTAATCTTGGATTTTTTTAAACATCATTGTAACACATTTTGAACACGATAACGATGTTCTTTTATGAGTGTGTGCTAATTCTTTTTCGTTTGAGATCCTACATTACTGTAGTGAGCGCTACAACACTGTAAAAAAAACTAAGATTTGCCTTCATCTTGCCAATGTTATTTGGGTTAGCGCGCATTTAGTGGGTTATGTAAAATTTCATGCCCTATATACATATATCTTACTTAACTAATAAATAAAGGTTTTCTAGGGACACTTGTTGTGTTCCTAGAGCACCTTGATGTTTTTTCCCGCCTCCCTCTCCTATTAAATATATCATATATTAAATACTAAATATTAAATATTAAATATACTTTTAACACAATTTTTAATTAAAAATAATACTTTTTTTAATACATTAAAAATATTTTAATATTAAAAAACACACTTTTGTAAAATACCAAATTATTAGAAAATTTAGAATTTTTAATAATAGGATTACAAAACGAAATACTTAAAGAAACGAACTATAAAAAATTAGTGTTCAAAAAATAATATAATTATTTTATTATTTAATCTATGAAATTATATTTAATCATATTTTATATTAAAAAATCATTTTATATAGTTTAAATTTTTATTAGTAACTGTTAATTAATATTTTTTTCATTTCGTGTAATACACGGGGTACTAACATAGTATATGTATATATATGGGGATGGTTCCATTGTTAGCCCTTCTTATAGCGTAACCCGTTAACGCTGACATTTTTTAACCGAATCTTTGTTTTTTTGTTATAGTTTTTATTATACATAAATAGAGGGTTTGTTTTTTTTTTTGCTAATTCATCACCGTTTAGAAATTAAATCAAAGTGTAAGGTGCTTACACTTACTTACATCAGATAGTGTAACTTAAACTTACAATTGATTTAATTTCTAAACGTTGATGAATTAGCAAAAACACAAAAAAAACCCCCTATTTATGTATAATAAAAACCATGAAAAAAAACAAAGATTTGGCCAAAAAATGGCAGGGTTAACGCTATAAGAAAGGGTTATTATATGATCCTTTCCCTATATACACACACACACACACATATATATGGAGAGGATCAAATGTTAACACATCTTTATTGCGTTAACCGAATAACTACATCTTATTACTTTGATGCCCACATTAAAGTAAATCTAAAGATATAGGTTTTTTTCTTTCTTCAAATCAATGTGTCCCACTTACATTAATAAAAAAATAAGAAAAAAAATTTACACATTTAAATTTACTTTAATGTGCGCCTCAAAGTAACAAGAAGTAGTTATTCGGTTATCGCAATAAGTATGGGTTAACATTCGAACCATCCCCTATATATATATGGTAAGGATCGGTTGTTAGTCCGCCTTAATTGAGGAAACCCGATTAACTCCGACAAAATCAAGCCAAATCTTTGGTTTTTGTTTTTATGATCTTTATTATACATGTACAAGCCTATGTTATTTTATGTGTTTTGACAAATTCATTACCGTTTGGGATTTTAAACAAGTGTAAGTTTGTGTTACATTGTAAATATTTATTTACCGTAGCGATCAATTACGTTGACGTAAGAGTCCAAACGATGATTAATTTGCATAAACACATTAAATAACATATTCTCGTACATGTATAATAAAGATCATGAAAACAAAAAACCAAAAATTTGGTTTGATCTTATCAGAGTTAATAAGGTTTTCTCAATTAAGGTGGGTTCTTATTTGATCATCTCCATATATATAGATAGGATTGTGAACAAATAATAACCCACCTTTATTACAATAACCCATATAACTTTGACAAGATGAAGCCAAATCTTGGATTTTTTTAATATCATTGTAACACATTTAGAACACTATGTTATTTTATGAACTTGCGAAAATTCATCACCGTTTGAGAGTTTACATCGTTGTAATTTTTGAGCCTAAAACAGTTACAGTGCTGTAAATCAAAAACTTACAACGATAATATCTCTGAAATAGTGATGAATTTACACAAACTCGTAAAAGAACATGGTATTCTAAATGTGTTACATGATGTTAAAAAAATCCAAGATTTGGCTTTATCTTGACAGGTTATTTCGGGTTATTGCTTTAATAGTGAGTTATTATTTGAACACTTCCCTATGTATATATATAGGGGATGGTTCGAATGTTAACCATTCCTTATTGTGTTAACCAAATAACGTCTTATTAGGGCTCACCTTTAGATTTATTTAATGTGGGTCCTAAAGTAATAAAATGTAGTTATTCGGTTAACGCAATAAACATAGGTTAACATTTGATCCTCTCCCTATATATATATATATATATATATATATATATATATATAGGGTATGGATAATTTGAAACCACTTTTTATTGTGAAAACCATGGAAATCCATGTAAAACATACGTAACAAAACGTAAAAAAACCATGTAAAACATACGTAACAAACGTAAAAAATTTCGTCAGATACTACGCAACGTTACGTATGTTATACAACGTAAAAAAATTTATAAAATATTTTTTTTAAATATTCCTTCGGCGCTTTCTTGATTTTTTTTTTATAAAAATGTGCCCTATGTTACAAACCTATAAAAAATTTCAAAAAAAAGAGGTTTTTTACATGAGTTTTAGAGGTTTTCACACTAAAATGAGGTTTTTATTTTATTAATACTTTGGGGCCCACATTAAAAGTAAATCTAAAGGTGTATGTTTTTAGGTGTATGTTTTTCTTTGTTTTTTGATTAATGGAATTAATGTAAGACCCACTTACATTAATAAAAAAAGAAGAAGAAACATACACCTTTAGATTTACTTTAATGTGAGCATCAAAGTAATAAGATGTATTTTTCGGTTAACGCAATAAAAATGGGTTAACAAAGGAACCACACCCTATATCTATATATATATATATATATGTATATATATATATGTATGTATATATATATGTATGTATATATATGTACATACATATATATATATATGTATGTATATATATATCTATGTATGTATATATATATATCTATGTATATATATATATGTATGTATATATATGTATGTATATATATATCTATGTATGTATATATATGTATATATATATATATATATATATATATGTATGTATATATATATATGTATGTATATATATATATGTATGTATATATATACATACATATATATATACATATATATATATATGTATGTATATATATATATATGTATGTATATATATATGTACATATATATATATATATATGTATGTATATATATATGTATGTATGTATTCAAGTTTGGTAAAAAAGTCACAAAACCTTAAAAATTGTATGAGGCCCCGAAACCGGGCGACCTCACAGAGGTTGGTTTTCATGATAACGCATAGCTCTTAAACCGAATACTTTCATAAATATGCAGCGGAATTTAAAACATTGTCAAATACAAAATATACTAAAATAAATTGTATCAAAACATTTAGGATTGCCAACGCCATCGGATTCTCTATCTTGATGCCCGAGTTCCATGCCTTTCCCTTCCCTTAGCCTGAACTTGACATACATGCTAAATCAAGTCAGCTTACGCTGGTGAGTTCTAGTTTTCATAAAACATCGTAAACGTCTTGTTAAGTTAAAACATATTTAACACATACATCATTCCTTACACATAATCCATGACCATAACACGTAACATCATGAACATCATCATCATACTTTCCACTGTCACCATATGAACAATGGGCTTATGCCGGCACAAGGCTCCATACCCAGTTATAGTCCTGGTTGACTATCATACCCAGTTATAGTCGTGGTTGACTATCATACTCAGTTATAGTCGTGGTTGACTATCATTCGTATATTTTCCTCTAACACGTATAGGAACATCATTTGTTCATCATACATGACATACTAGCCTCATATCATCATTCATCCATTCATCATAACAGCATAACATTCATGCTAGTATTTTATCATCATAGCATGTCATGCCAGTATCATTTCATCATATTACCATAACCTCATAGCAATGAATACATATCATGCTATCATCATATCATCAGATCATACATCTTGGCATTCATGAACTTTTCATACTAGCATCTTATCATTCTAGCATTCTGCCCTAACAGCAAAGGCACATATCATATCATAACATCTCATGCTAGCATCTTTATCATCATGTCATATTATCCTAACAGCTTAGGAATTCATCATAGCATGTTCTCCTATGACTATCATCATAATTATGGTCATCATAATTCGGTAACATTCATTCGTCATACATAGTATTTTCCCAATACATATTCATCATGCATAACACGTATACATGCATACATAATCATGGCATATCATCATTCGTTCATCATCTTAACATAAGCACATAACATCATAAACATAACAATAAGCATGTATGCCAGCCCAAAACATTAAACATAAAATAGGGCGTCTAGAACTCACCTGATAGTAGCTTCTTGTTTCCTTAGCCGAACTCCTTAGCTAGGGATTAAGAACCTACATCAGTACATCGTACCATGACATACCATTCTTAGACTTAGAAATTATCCTAAGTCCTCATAGTCTCCCAACCAGCCTCCCTAATATTCGAAAACCATTAAGTTCCCGAACTGCCCATATTGGAAATACTAGTGTATTCGAATTCCCATGAGCACTCGAACTTCCTATTGTACTCGAAACCAGGGTACTCGAATTCCCATGTGTACTCGAAACCAGGGTACTCGAAACCAGTGTATTCGAAACTAGTGTATTCGAACCAGGTTCTCACTTTCTAGGTATGGCTTCGAATACTCCCTTTGTGTAAAATTTCGTGTACTCATCTTTCCGTCATAAAACATCTCAGAAATTCATCTAAGACTACGGGGAGCTAGTTATAGGTTTCTTATATGGTTACCAACATGCTGGAACCACCAAGTGTCGAACTTTATGCATAAAGGTGTGAGCTTTATGCATAAGTTCACTTTTGTCTAAAAAACCTAACTTTTTAGTTTAGAACACTTACTTGATGCTAAATGATCACTCCTGTGGATTCTCTTGCGTTTCCTCTTCCGTTTGGTCGATCAAGGCTCGATCTTTGAAGTTCTCAAAGTTGACCACCTTGAGTGCTTTGAGAGAGAAGGATTCCAGTCAAAGGTGCGCACATTTCCCAGGCACTCGTATTTATAGGCAATGATTGGTACTCGAAATTGGGTGTACTCGAAATTAGTTTCGAGTACTGCATTTCGAGTACTGTTCTTCAGGTATAAAATTTCGAGAAATTAACTTAGTTTATTCTCTTGTATATTTTTCTTACAAGTTTATTATCTGTTACGCATTTGTAAGTTCAAATAACGTGTATTTAAGATTTTGGGGTGTTACAAATTCTAAGATGGAATCTAAGCCTTACACGTGTTAATATAAAAGTTTAGTAGATATGGGCATTAACGTAATTTTTCGTGTATATTGTTAGCGGTTATTTGGAAAATAGAACATGATTCTCGTTGAAACATTTGGAAAATTCGAATTCAACTGTCACACCCCCACCTCTCGTCACCTGTTGATGATGTCACTTATCACACTGAGAAGGTTGTGGAAGCATAGTGGTGATGTCTCAGAGATGGGGTGCAACTTACTTGATCTAGTATCACAACACACAAGGCTAATTTACAAATAATACATTATAAGGTCATTACAAACCATAAGTTACAGTTTATGCTTAAACACACTACACAAACTAAGATACTTAAGTACAAGTGTATGATTGTGCATTCCACACTTATTGTCACTGTCTACCTGCAAAATGGTTAAGTTTGAAAAGTCAGCACAAAGCTGTTGAGTTCTTAATGATTGATCTACACAATATGATATGATATGCAAGTTGTTGATACACGGTTCCAAAGATAACCATGGGACACATATCTAGTTCTTTTTTGACTACTTTGTTCTATGAAGATACTACACGTAGGTAAATATATTTGTGCCTCATTCTCTTAATGTATATCACGTACATTAAGATTAGATGTAACCAGGCAACAAATATTCATACAAGGGGAGAAGCAAACCTTAAATGGGTTGTCAGCGGATAGTACTATCATTATTCCCTTTTCGGCCCCACATGGTTCACTAGATACAGTTCGAGAGATGATGACTTTTTCGATATCGTGATAGAGAGCTACGTGCAAAATCCCATGAAATCCCACAAAAGTTCATCACAAGTTCACATGAAATCACACAGATAACAATGAAACATATCATATGTTTGAGAAAAGTTCCACAGTAGTACCTGATGCTTGTAGAACATTAAAAAGAAAAAATGGGTTGTATGAAACTCACTTGAAGTGTCAAAGTCAACAAGTAACATGGAGACTGGTATTTGTGGTTTAGTTTTGCATTAGTTAATGTTTTATAAGTTATTTGTGTTTTTAATTTACTTATTATATCTCTCTTAATGTTCAATGTCAAGTGCATTGCATCTCAAGTCATCAAACTGATATTGAATTCTTAATTAGTTATTTTAACTGAATATCATACAATGTATGATAATGTGGGAACCTATAATGATTTAGGTTCCTCATACAAAGTTGATGACTCATTAGATTAATCAGGATGTTCTCAGATTAACCAAATAGGTATTGTTGTTGATTATATCACTCAAACATATTCTAAATGGAATTCTGGCTTAGGAATAGTCAATCATTGTTATTGATCATTTACGTATCATAAAACATAAGAATGTGATATTAGAATAGGTTTAATAAACATGTTCAATGTACTAATTTGACTGTTAACACAAACATCATATCGTTATTCCAATGATTATCTTAATGTGTGTCATTATCTTAAAACAATTGGATTTAACCTAGCATTTAATGGAATGATCAAAACAATCAAAATCATTGTTACAATCAAATAGTTAAAACCATTATAATCTATGATATAGTTTCACGATAGCTGTAACATTCCTAAAATTTGTAATAAACAATTTATATTTATTAAGTAAATAAGTTATTACATCATATAAAAAAATTCATCTATGAGTTTACACACACACACACACACATATATAAGAAAACAAATTCAGACATCTTTAATCTACATATATATTTATGTATATGATTAAATATGTAATTATTTAAAATTACACAAGTTTAAAATATAAAAGCAAAAACATATTTTTAAAAAATCTATAATAAGCTTTATAATATTTAGAACTTATTTGATAATACATAACTCCGACAAATAAATAAATTTTAGTAAAAATCACAAAAACATTTCATTAAATGAATAAAACATTTATAAATGTATAAATAAATTATACAACTAATCAAGTGATTCATTTCAAAACAACGATAAGAAAAGTATATTGTAATACTTTATCTATGTTATTTTTATAAACTTTACATAAATTATAATGCTAACATAAACTTAAAGGACTAAAACTGTCAAACTTGAAAATGATATTTAAAAAGAAAACTAGGGGGACTAGACCTGCCATATCTCCAAAGCTTCTTTCTTTTTTCACCCAATTCCTCATCTGAATCAAACCAAACCCGTTCTTGACCCGAATTCCTTCAAACATGTTCCTACGCGTTTACAACTAATTGAAGCAAAGTTTAGCAAGGATTTGAACACCTCAATCAACAAATAAACACATTAAAGTTCGAATCAATCAGAATTTTACCGAAAATATTAACCAAAAGCGCGTAAACCAAAATCAACAATAACGAGTATAAATCTTGCAATTGACCAATGATTTACATCATTGTGAAACTCGCGAAACCTTCTGTCTACTCAAACAACTCATCCAATTAAACACGTTCTATCAAGAATTAAAAACCTACAAGTCGCGGCATTTGCTCATCTGAGTTGTCAACTGAAACTCATGAATTAACATCATCAAATAAGTAATTTTTTCCTCACTGTAATCGGTTCTTAATCCTAAACAATAGCCCTGTGATTCAGATTACAATCAAAGCCTTAAATGATCGAATTTGATCGAGTATGGAATCTAGGGTTTTACGGGTTTTGGAACTGATTTGGGGGAAGGCTTTCGGTTTATGGTAAAAGCATTTCAAAACAAACAAAATCGCGGCTTTGGCCTTGGAACAACCAGTAGAATCATTGGTGCCCAACTAGAGGTCATGGGTTCGCATCTGCTCCCAGGCGGTTCACCTTATTTTTTTGGCTATTGTTTTTATTATTTTTAATATAACTTTTTATCTAAAATTCATTTTAAAATGTTGTTTTCACAGAAATTTTTTTTAAATTTAATTTTTAAAACTGAATTAAGAAAAATATTTTTTTAATATATATATACACACACACTATTTGTTGATTTATTTCCTGTAAAAAATTATACAAAGTAGTTATAATAAATTTCAAATAGTTAATTTTTAAATTAACATTTTAACATATTATGTAAAACTTTTCTTTTCGTACTATATATATATATATATATATATATATATATATATATATATATATATTCACGTATTCTTGAAGTGTATATTTTAACAACTTATGATAACATATATTACTTGTAGCCTGTTACAAATATTTATCAACATTTTTTGTAGTTTTAACTATAAATTTTACTTAATTTATAAAAATTATAAATCTAAAATATTTACTTTATTGTAAATATGATATTAAACTTATCTCCAATTTATTAAATCAGTTAACTCTTTTAATATGGGTTGTTAACTTAAAATATCTTTAAAACTTATTTTAAACTTACAAACATAAAGTTCTTTTAATCTTTAAATCATTTGAATGGTTTACATTTTTAAATATTTAAACTTTGTAAATTTTATGTAAAATGTACATTTAAACTTTTACAATAAAAATAAATATATTTTAAGCAATTGCTAAACATTTAAAAATGTCTCAAAACAAAACCAAACTCTATGACCTATCTAAGCTATTAGGTGTTACATAGAAGTCATAGCTATATAAAAACATACACTTATGCATCATTAACTATTTAGGTTGATATTGAACTTGTTGGACAACTTGATCTACTATATGATTTTCTAATGCAAAGCTATCAAACTCATCAAAAGGTGAGTCTTTATTGCCCCTCTTTTACTATTTTTACTTTTGGGGTGGAACATGCAACTAATCTATTACATTTTCATGTGAACTTAGTTTAATGACATTATAGTTTGTGAACTTTAGCTAAGAACATTGCATTGATCATCCTTATTTAATGACTATGATAGATCTATTGGACCGACCCTCCCGCCGATGTTTGATCGACCATGCGGGGAAGGCCCTCGGTGATAGTTTACTACTTCAGCATTGTTAAGAATGCTAGAACGTGGTCAGAACGTCATTTTGTTAACATCAGTTGATCTGCTTTACTTGCTAGTTCATTTTAACTATGTTCATTATGCTTTGTGTTCACATAAGACATCATTTATAACATTTTCGTAAACATATTTTGGTTTGAGTGTACAAACCTGTGAAACTCACGAACTGGGAATGCCAGTTAGCTATATTATTGAGCTTGGATTGGGTTTTAATTATGTTTGATGTTTGAATTCAATTGATGTAATAGTTAGGGTTTGGAATTTAAAACAATGTATTGAATGTTGAAATTAATAAGGAATTGAAGTTTGATTTATTTACAACTATATAATTTATGTTATGAACAATATACACTTCGTGCGGCCCCGATGTTTCCGCCATCGGTCGGGGTGTTATAATAATCGGGCATTATAACGGATAAAAAAGGGATTTAACCGTTTCATATCGAGTTTTTTGTTTTTAACTATTCTAGCCACCATCTAAGCAATAATCAATAACAATAACCATTGCATTACGATCAAAAACAAGATCTAATCCATGCATTATAAAACTAGTAGGAGAAGTTGAATCGTTACTTGTTCGAGAGGATTTTCGGTTACAAATACCCATCTAGTAGTGTAGAGATGATCCCCAGCTCCAATTTGATGATCTAATGGGTTAAAAACAGGATTTTGGTGATGACATATCAATCTGGTCATCTATGTGTGTGTCGGAGTCAAGAGAAGATAAAAATATAACTTTTCGCATGCATTCTGATTTTTCAATTTGATCTGTTAAACCGGCCTAGTCTTCACGTACCGCCAAGAGCTTGCTAAAAAGCTTGGCGTACCGCGAAGAAGTTGCATATATGTAACTCAAAAAACGTAATAAAATCTAAAAAAACCAAGAAAACTCATACCAATAAATTTTAGAAAAAAATTATAATTTTTATTATAAGGTTAGAAATGTTATAAAATAAAAAAAAATCATGAAAAAAAATGTATAAATCAAGAAGTTACGTATATATAACACAAAAAGTTTCGTATGTTACTTATAAAATTACATATATGTAATGAGTGTGTAGCATACAAGTTATATATATGTAATAACCTAAAATACATATTTTTATATTTTTCTTTCTTTTTTACATTTTTATCTTATAATAAAAGGAAATAAAAAAGAAATACTGGAAAAAACATTAATTGTTAATGATTGGGATTCATTTTCTTAGTTTTCTCCAAAAT
Source organism: Mikania micrantha (assembly GCA_009363875.1). Taxonomy (NCBI): domain Eukaryota; kingdom Viridiplantae; phylum Streptophyta; class Magnoliopsida; order Asterales; family Asteraceae; genus Mikania; species Mikania micrantha. Next base: position 59,583,607 of record CM018694.1, on the reverse strand, counting down.
GATAGTTTTCTTAGGAACCCTCTCATATATATATATATATATATATATATATATATATATATTTTTTTTCTTTTTGTTAACAAATCTAACCTTAATTAAAAATGGGTCAGGCTAAACGTACCCCCTTTCGTACTTGTCCTATCCCCTCTAAAATGTTAAATATTTCTTTATCAAAATTAACCTTTCGACTTTATAACGCAACCAAAATGCATCAAACATTATTTTCACCTTAAATTCAATTAAACGTACATCTTCTTCTTACTTGTCATACCTCCCTCTCCAGAATATAAAATATAAATTTGTCAAAATCAGCCCTTCAACTTAAATGGATTTTTAAATCAATACTATAAAATTATGAGTTGCAATTTCGACGTACAAAACTGTTCGTGAAATAAGTTATTTAGTATATTTTTATCAAAATTAACTAATTCCTTCATCATAATCATAATAATTAAGCAACTCCAATGGTTGATCACGGTGGCGTTAACAAACGGGTGTTAAACTCTTCTCAGTGACACAGTTGATCATGACAATTGGATGGTAGGAGTGTGTAACGTCCGGCCCCGTGTATGTAACATCCTAGGCAATCCCACATCGGACATAAACAGGAGAGATTCCTGTCTCTAAGTAACGATCCACCACTTACAACACCGATGCGTTTTCGGCTTAACTGGCTATGGAGCACATGAAAACTCTACACATTATTTTGATTTTTTTTCTAATAATGATAAATTACAGTAATGTAATATAACACATTATAATAACATATTATTTTGTTTTTTTTAACAATGATAATTTTAGTTATATAATATACAGTGATGTAATTTATCATTGTTAGAAAAAAATTCAAATTAATCGAAGAAACAGAACCGGAACCAAATCAACCGAAAAACCGAACCGGAACCAAATCAATCGAAAAACCGAACCAGAACCGAATTAACAAAAAAACCGAACCAAAAAAACCGAAACCGAATTATTTAGGCACGTTACAATTACGAGTTTTTCATATTCTAAAACCGAACCGAACCGATTTTTAATCTTGTTTAAAATTAATGTATATAGTTGATGTTCGATCAATTAATTTATGAATTATCCATTGTTAAACATGTTTGTATTTTCAACATTGGGTGTCAAAGAGAACAAAAAAACAACAAAAACAATAAAAATAAAAAAAGGAAAACCGAAAACCCGAATGGTTCATAACAACTAAAAACCGACTATGTCAGTTTCGATTTTGGTTTTTACCAAAAATGGAATGAACTGAACCAAATCGAACAGAGCATACCCATAGTTACAATGATGTAAATACGGGGCATCTAAAATGATAAAAAAAATAATCGAAACTACAACGAAATTAAAGAGAAAAATGAGACCAGTATGATGGTGCAATTTTTTTAAAATAATATATTATAAAAAATGTTATTAATGTTTAAAAAATGAGAGGGTAAACTTTATATAAAAATTTGATTTATTAAAATATATTAGATAATTAATGACACTTGTCACCACCATATTAAATCTAAATTTTTGAGTGATTACAAATATCCAAAATACCCTCTCATATTAAAAAATGAAAAATGTAGGAAACGATCCTATGCACTTACGTTTTAAATTAATCATTGGATGATAGTTAATGAGTTAGTTAATCTTGATGAGTTATATTTTTATCATTTCCCTATATATATGCGTGTGTGTGTGAGAGAGAGAGAGAGAGAGAGAGTGTGTGTGTGTGTGTGTGTGTTGTGTCTGCGCGCGTGTTTGTACGTGTATGGATTATCAAGAATGGTAGGAATTGTCAACAACAGAAGGAACTATCAAGAAGATGACGTGATCTTTACTAACATAGAAAGACCACAGAAAAAGTGCTACCGTATACATTGTACCATAGAAGATATGGGAGGAGCTCTTAGGAGGATGAGAAGGGAGAAAACAGTGGGAACGAATAACATTCTGATAGAGTTATGGAAATGCCTAGAATATGAGTGAGTTAGGTAGTTGACAACATTTGCAAGATGTCTGATAAATGGATAAGTAGCTTTTTAGTTCTCATCTACAAGAATAAGGGAAATGTCCAACGTTGTGATAATTGCAAAAGGATTAAGCTCATGGGCCATAGTATGAAACTATAGGAAAAAGAGATTGAGACAAGACTGAGAAAAGAAACTTAAGTCACAGTGAACCAATTTGGCTTTATTCCGAGGCGATCGACTACAAAAGCGATACACACTCTGAGGAGGTTAATGTGGAAATGCAAGAAAAAGAAGCAATATTTGCATATGGTGTGTATTGATCTAGAGAAGATGTACGATAGTGTGTCACGTTAGGTGATTTGAGATACTCTCGAGAGCAGAGGTATTCCTTTAAAATATAGAGATAATAAGAGGCACATACACCAAAACTAGAAGGAGTGTTAGAGCGTAAGTGGGAGACACAAATTTCTTCCTGGTGGAGGTAGGACTTCTTCAAGGATCGACGTTGAACCCGTTCCTTTTTGAGGTTATCTTAGATTTGTTGAAGTCTATTCAAGAGGAAATGCCATTATGCATGCTTTTTGCGAATGATATTGTGTTGGTGGTAGAAACGAGGATGGACCTAAATGTGAGACTAAAGACTTGGCGAGTGGCATTCGAGCATAAATGCTTGCGCATAACTCGGTCAAAAATTGAATCTCTATTAAATTCAATGGTGCTAACAAAGAGGGGGAAGACCGTGTGACTAATGGGGTCAAAAGGTGATAAAAGAGCAAAGTTGGTACACCATGTACAGGCAGATTGGTACAAGTAGAGAGCAGCATCAAGTCTTTTATGCGATATGAGGTTTCCAGAAAGACTAAAATCTAAATTTTCTTGAGTTATTGTACACCCGACTATGTTGTATTGAACTAATTGTTTGTCAATCAAGAAAACTCAGTAGAGAAATTTGGAGGCAACAGACTCGAGGTTGTTGAGATAGATGTGTGGCCACATAAAACTGAACTGAATAAGGAATGAAGCTTTTAGGAAAAGATTAGGTGTATCATACATCTCAAATAAATTAAGAGATGGAAGTGAGATGTTATGGCATGTATGGAGAAGACAAATGACAACATTTGTACGAAGAGTCAAGACTCATAGAGTGAAAGAGAAGAGACACAGAGGCAAACTAAAGTTGACATGAAATGAACATATTCGACAAGACATGTTAGATTTGTACCTCTCTACAGACATGATTAATGATAGTATTTCTTGAAAAACTAAGATAAAGATTAGATATTTTTAGAGTTTTGAGGGATAAATACTAGAGCTAATTAGCTTTAAGGATGATCTTAGCATTATGTATACCTTAGTTAAATGTAACACGATTATTTGACATGGATTTGATATTTCTATTCTAATAAACAAAAATGATTTTTGATACTTGTCAAATTCTCATGCTTGTGTTGCCACTTGTCATTTTTCTACAAACTTTTTCAATTATCTATCCTATTAATGAATTGTATCTCTTCTACTTAATACTTATAATATTAATAAGTAATGATATTATTTGTCTTTTTTCATGAAAGAAATTAGTTTTTAATACATTAAAAATAAAATACTTTTATTAAAAATCACACTTAAAAAAAGTTTATAAAATAAGAAATTTTCTAAAAATTATTTTTTTTAAAGTAAGAAAAATATTTTGAGTTATTATTTTTAGAAAATAAAAGTTCAATAAAAAACAATTTTTCAAAAATAAAATAAACTATAAATCATAGTTTTCAAATAATAGAATTTTTATAAACAAATGATGTTTCTTAAAAAGAAATGCTTAAAAACTAATTATTTTAAACCAAAATTTGTAAAAATGTTAGGAAAAATTAAACTTTAGTTATTTATATTTAATGATATTTCAAATCAAGTAATCAAATTTTAATAATTACACAAATTGTTCATAATCGTCTTGATTTGTAACAATTAGTTTTTGATAGAAAATTAATGAATTTTTAACATCAATTAGTTTAAGAATCTTTATTCATACAAAACAAATAGGTCACGCATTATTTCTTTACTTATAGAAAATTTTAATTATTATTTTATTAGTAAAAATACTCATTAATATGCAATTTAATTAATTTATAACAAAATATTATATAATTTTAAAATTTTTATTAATAATTATAAATATTTTATATTTAATCCGTGTAATACACGGGTAATAATCTAGTATGATTATATATGTCATGTTTGTTACATTGACTATCCAATTACGTTGTTTGGTTGTATGTTTATGCTGATGGTTTGGTTATTAACTGGTCACCTGCATAGTGCTACAACGATCTTGTTTCAAAATAAATTAAAAAAATGCTTTACTCGGTCTTGTTACTCATGAAAACATTCAAATTCCTTAAACAAGTGTAGTTAAAGTACAAGACAACTTCCAATCTACAAAAATGAAGTCCCACATTTTAAAATCCTTGTAATTGACATACAAAACAACATAACATGATATAAAGTGTCTGTGTGTGTATATATATATTATAGATGAACTTTTATGAATAGTAAATTCGCGTTTTTTTTTTCGTTTTTGCTATAAAAGTTTAAAAATTAACTTTTTTTTTGTTTATTTTTGCTACAAAATCTTGACTAATTTATCAAGAAAATGATTACTTTTTTGTCACAAAGGTTTAGATAGTTGACTTTAAAGTTTTGAATTAGAAAATTTATATTTGTTTTATTTTTACCACAAAAGTTTATATAGTAAACCTTTTATTTTCGTTTATACTACAAAAGTTGACTTATTTATCTGAAAATAACATACTATTGTTTCTTTTGTTTTGTTCACAAAAATTTTACGGAAATTTTTGTTTCTTTTATTTGATCATAAAAGTTTGAATTTTTTTTTTTCGTTACAAAATTTTGGTTATTCCAACATGAGATGCTAAACTTCTGTTTTTTTTTTGGCCACGGAGGTTTTAATGATAAGCTTCTTATTTAAATTGGAAACTTTTGCATAGTAAACTTAAGTTTCTTTTGTTTTAGTCGTTTGATTTTAAATAGTAACTCCTTTTTGTTTTTTTCCGCTACAAATATATGACTATTCTCCTAGGGAATAATTAACTTTTTTTTTCATTTGTATTTGTTTCCGAAATTTAATCCGAAATTTTGGATATTCGAAATTCGGACATCTGAACAACCAGATATACGAAAATAAACACCCGTAGCTTGTTGTTAGATTACAACCAAAACTCGTTGTATTTGCTGTTTAATAATATTAATTTTATAATTATTATTCAAGCTAATGAAACTAATACATAGGGATTCGAGTCAACACACTTAATATGGGGTGTTTGTCTCTCGAGGAACAAAACAAGGAAGTGTATACAGAAACTAAGATTGAGTAGCTTCTAGCCAATTAACTAACAATTTTTGCCCTCCCTTTTATTAGTAGTTAAAATAGTATAAAAATGATTAGGTTTAACCTTTATTAGCTTTTTAATTAAAGATATATTATAAAAACTAGTTATCAACACCTTAATAGCTTTTTTTTTTCAATAAAACCTAAGTATTGGTTCTTGGTTTGGTTTTCTTTATGAAAAGATGCATATAATGTCAAACAAGTCACCTTCTACTTTCCCTTTTTCCTCTTCTTTTTAGGCCAATGTTTTGAAAAAGAAGTCAAAAGGAAACATCTTAAATTAATTTTAATTAATTCAATTTCTAATCAATTAAAATGACTTACGTTATAATTATATTCTGCTGATAATGTAATTCAACAATAACATTAAGGGGTTGTTTGTTTGCATCTGAATGGTATTAAGATGTTGCCTCTGAATGGTTTCTAACCTCTTAACCATTCAGACTTAGGGTTGTTACCTATTAACCATTCAGAGGTTATGAATCATTACCAACCTCCTAACCATTCAAACTTAAGGATATTTTTTAACAATTCGAATGCTATAAACCATTAAGAGGTAGTTTCTGAATGGGATTAAGAGGCTACCAAACAGGGCCTAAGTGGTCCTAAAGAATATAGAATGACCGAAATAATCGTTTAGTGATATTAATTATAGCTAAGTATATGCTATCTTTTAAATGTATAGCTAGTAAATTAAATGATTAACTAATTTTTTTTATTAACTGTTTTATAATCTTCAAATTATGTTTTAATTAGCGTTTGAGATCTATGTCTCTTAGACTACGCGGTGTGCCGGGTGAGTGAGCGTGGGTTGGGGCGTGAAAGGTCGTGGGCGGGCGTGGAGGGCTGGGCGTGAGTGGGGCAACGACACAAATGACCGTTGAAAGCTTTCAATTAGACCGTTGCCAACACTAAAAAAGACAAAAAATTTACCTATTTAAACCACATTCAACACAAAAAATCTCCCACTCTCAAAATTTCAAATTACTTCTACTTTTTTAACAAAAAAAATACTTTCCATGGATCCCAACCAAACACCAAACCAATACTACACCGACCACTTAACCGGGGTCGAGCGGGAGAAGGAAAAAATTCGAAATAAATATAGAGATAATTAGCTTTTTTTATTAATTTGTAATTTTTATTTATAATTTTATGTAATTTTGTAATTTATAATTAATTATATATACTTATTTAATTTTTTTAAAAAAAGATGACTTTGAGTGGTTGGACCAAGAAGCATTTCCACCACTTTTGGTAAAGTGGGTGATTGTGGTGGGTGCCTGCGTGGCGCCTACGTGGCACATATGTGGAGTGGTTGGACCAAGGGGCATACCCCATGGTCTTATAATATTACTTCTCTATTAATTCATTATTAGTAACGTTTTTGGTTCGTTTATGGGCAATTAATTAACATAGTGGTTCTCTTACTCTCTCACAAGTGTGTATAAATGCTCATATATTACACGATTTTAATATACAATAATCCTTAATACTCATTAGCAAGTAAGTTAACAAAATAAATACCTAACAGACTATTATTAAAAAAATCTATCCCATAATCAAGAAATTAAAAGTGAAAGAAAAATGAAGGATTTTCTTATATGAGATGTTTCTACAAAATGAATTTATACACAAATACATTATACATACTACTTGACTTAATACACAGGGAAGCGAAATCATAAATTAGAGGTGACTGGACTCAATATATATTAAATTTTCGACAAAAATTCACGTAAAATTACACTGCGGAACCAAAAAAACAGGGAGGTCACATGCCCGTGGTCCGTGGGCCTTAACTATCCTCCGCCAGTGAGTTTAGAAATAGGAAATTATTACTAATGAGCATACAACTTTTGCCAGTAGGCGTTGAGGGTAATTTAGGCATACCAATAATGTCAATTTTGGTAGTTTCTATATTCATGCTAATAATCAGTATTTCTCTTCTTTGTTTTTCAGTTTAGAATAGCATGTAGAACCATGGTTGTATAAGTCGCTAAACGCCATTGAGGCAGCGAGGTACCGCCTATGGATTAATCAGGATTAATCAACGCTAGGTGGATTGGAATTTTTCTATGTAATTCTACAAATCTTTCTACTCTAATAAATAAAGGTTTTCTAGGGACACTTGGCGTGTTTCTAGAGCACCTTAATTTCCGTTTCACGCCTAAAACATTTTACCCAAAAAGCTTTCTATGTGGTTATACCCATTTCAAAATAATATGGATTCAAATACTTATTACCCATTTCTTTCCTTTTTTTTCTCTTATCTGGCCAATCAAACACATATTCAACAAACCTTAATCTTCTATTTAAAATTGCAACTCATCGTTCATTGTTGTATCTAAAACAAAAATTCAAGAATACCCTAATCTCTAAAATCATCCTCGTCGTTCATCAATCCTTCAACAAGCGTAACACTATGAGGAACCAAATTCTCAACCACAAAATCTTCTTCTTTTCAAACCCTTTTTTCTCTGCAATGGAATACGGATGGAACATGACGAAATCAGCATCATCACCATCCGATAGGTATTGATTTCTGAAGCATATGTTCTTTATTAAGTATGTTTTTCCGTTAATTGAATGAATTGAATAACTATATACATAAATGATATTGATAATTTTTTTTTATGTTTAGGGATTGTGAAAAAGATGACGGTTGGGGTTTTGTAAATATGGAGCAAACATTGTTAGGTGTAGATTTGTTTCTTTACTACATTTTATCGAAGCACGTAATTTGAGTTCCCATTTTAATCCAACTGTTTTTTTGCTATCTTACAACTATGTATATGGTGTCATTCAAAAAACTATTTAGTTTTAAAAATTAAATGAATTTCATAATAATGCATCTACAATTTTCTATATTTAACTGCTAATTTAAAGTTTTAAAATTCATTTGACTAGCATAAATTGTTCCTAAAATAATTCTGCTAATTAACTAATAATTTTCCAATATTTCTAAAACGTTTGACAATCATTTCTTTAACTATTTATTTTATTCCCTTTCTGTATAAATACTTATTATACTAAAATTAACGTATCTTTTAAAAATTTTCATTAAATGGTTTATCTTGTCATTTTTAATTCTAATTCTAATCCATTTAGCTTCTACAAATTTCGAAAACTAATAGCAATTCATCCTACAACTATTTTTTCTTACGTTATCCTTTCATTTTCAATATTCAAAAAAATTAATTCAAAAAATCAATGATTGATTTACTTGCTATATTTAAATAATGAGTAAATTGCACTTTTGGTCCTTTATGTTTACAAAAAATTTCAGAGATAGTCATTTATGTTTCAAAATGTTAAAATTGGTCCTTTAAGTTTTCAAATTTTGCAAACTCGGTCTTTTCTCCGTTAACTCCGTTAAATACTAACAGAATAAAAGATCATATCCAAAAATTTATGAAACATAAAAAAGACTATATCTAAAATTTTGTGCAAGCATAAAGGACCAAAAGTGCAATTTACTCTTTAAATAATTAATATTTACTTATGTACAACTATTGATTCCCTTCTAATTTTCTTTACTTTTGTACAAATTCATTCTAAATTTAAGTTATTTGATATTAATTAGAATGATTTAACTCACTTATTATTTAATTAATATTTATAAAAATCGTTTCCTGTCAATCAGTTTCATCACTTTTTTTATTTCTTATTTAATTTACCGTACAAATACGCCTATACCTTCTCTTAAGATACTGCAAACATTTCTGATAGCCCTTAATAGGTAAACTTTTGCACTTATGTTATATATACAATAATTGGGCTTTAATGTTATATCATTTATCTTTTTGTCATTAATACATATAATAGATACTCGAAAAATTACTTTGTTAAAGGACTTGGATGTTTTATAAGATAATTATACATCGAAGGTTCCCAAATCGTAACACATGTTCAATGACTCAACATAAGTATACTCTTATGAGATGATCATAACAGACAAACAATAATACTTCTTTTTAAACTATATATTTTTAATGTAAAATATATAATATAAAATTATATTATTTAAACATATTAAATTTTTATATGGTACAAAATTCGAAGCCAGTGTTATTAAGGACGTATTGGTTCTCGTATGAAAAGTTGTTGCAAGAATTGCAAGAAGAACAATGTTTATTCATCCACAAGGCAGCATTAGCTAAAAAACGATATAAATACAAAGTTTTTAACATTTCTCATAAGTTTTACTTTAATGAAAAAACCATGGTCGTAGTTTTATAAACTTTACAAATAGAAGTCTTTTGAACATGATTGTAATTTTATGTTTGTCCCTTGTAAAATAACTTGATTATTTGTTTATAAATTTTTTCTGCATACTTATAGTGACATGAATTTATTCATCAACCGTGTAATACACGGGTACTAACCTAGTATATATATATATATATATGCACACATCAATATCAATAATTTAATATAATAATTCAAATAATTTAATATAATACTTCAAATAATTTAAAAAATAAACTTAAATATATTATATCAAGTACTTCAAAGTTCAAACTTAAACACCGAGTTCAAAGTGTAGAGATGCATTTCGATGTTAAGTGGCTAGATTTGATGTTTCAGAGACATATTAAGGATTTTTTTGTTAAGAAATGTCTAATAATCATATTCAGAGACATATTAAGGATTTTTTGTTAAGAAATGTCTAATAATTATGAAATTTGTCCCCTTTAACAGAAAAAAAATCAAAAAAAGCCAAAAAAAAAAGTCAAAAAAAAGAAAAAGACAAATCTGAATATGCAGCCTAGGCCTTGCCTAGGCCAAAATCGAGGCAGTAGAGGGGAGCCTAACGCCTTAGCGCCATTTAAGCCGATTTTTACAACAGTGATTTAAACAAAGCTACTTTTGTACGTTTTTTAAAATAGCGCATTATTGTTAAACTAGTACATTATCACATAAATTTTTATGATATCACTTTGTTATTATATAACATTGTAATTTTTATTATGTATAGCATCATGATATTAGCACTGTTTAATTTTTATAATAGCCAATTTTGCAAATTTCTATAACAAAATGTCATTTAAAAATATATTAATATGATGCACATAATAAAGTAAAAATATTTACATAAAAGTTATTTTACTTTTTAAATATTTGGTGAAATAGTATTTATTAGAAAGAGTCAAAATAAACCACACTATCGAGATACTAGATTACTAGGATTGTGACCGGTTATTTGATTTCTTTATGGAGCATCAATTATTGATTTTCCTTTTTCTTTCTTACTTATTAGCCTAACAATAAACATGGTTTGTTCATGAACCATCACACACACATACATCCGGCTCGGTTCAAATACATGCGATAAAATCACCCTTTGTATTTTAAACTATATGTTACATACATAGAGGGACACACAACCCTTTGTATACGATGAGGGGCTAATTCAATACATAAAGGGACACACAACACATAACCCATTCTCAACAAAGAACCATGAGATTTGACACATATAATAGAAGAGAGAAAGAGGGTAAAGTAGAATGGTGTATATATTAACTATCTTTATGTATAACAAAGTAAAACACAAGTTACAAGTGTTCATGAAATTCTAGTAATTTTATGCTTAATTTAGGTAATGTATTGAACGAGTACTATATATGTGTGTATTTATTTAAATGAGAACTTGCAAATTGTTAAGAATTAAAAAATCTTATCTTACTTAACTAATAAATAAAGGTTTTCTAAGGACATTTGGCACATTTCTAGAGTAATTGATGTTTTTTCCCGCCTTTCTCTCCTATTAAATTTACCATATATTAAATATTAAATATACTTTTAACACATTTAGAAAAAAAGACTTTTTTAATACATTAAAAATATTTTAATATTAAAAAAACACTTTTAAAAAAACCAAATTATTATGAAATATATAATTTTTAAAAACGAAATATTTAAAGAAACAAATTTTGAAGCTCTTAGTGTTTAAAAAAATAATATAATTATTTTATGATTTAATCTATGAAATTGTATTTAGTTATATTTTATATTAAAAAAATCATCTTGTATAGTTTAAATTTTTATTGGTAACTATTAATTAATAATTTTTTTTATTCATTCTGTGTAATACACATGGCGTTAACCTAGTCATATATATACACAGGGGTGTACCCACAATGTAGGTATGGGGGGCGACTGACCCCATGAACTTTTGATTTTTAATGTTGTATATATGATCCGATCTCGACCGAACTCTAAAAAGTTTTGTCTCTACCCCCCATGGAAATCTGACTAACCAAATGAAACCCAATTTAAAATCATTTAAAATCTAAAAATACTAAAACAATACTCAAATAACGCAAAATGCATTACTTGTGATGAAACCTAGTTAGTAATTAATAATTTGACTCGGTATGTAATGTCATAGTACACCTAAAAAAGTAATACGACTCAATTTGTATATTAAGCGATTGAATTTGATATTTTGAAATCATGTTCGGTTCCCTCATAAAAATAGACTAGAGGAATAACATACCAATTGTAGCATTTATGGTTTTCTAAAATGTAATGGTGTCAAATTGTAATAAACAAAAGTCCCTTGAGTATTATTTAGTCGATCTTATATAATACATATAAATATATATGTATATATGTGTGTGTATATAATCAAATATGTATTTATATAAAATTATACAATATAAAACAATTAAAGAGATAATTAAGTTAAACTTTAATAAAATAAAACATTTTGATTTATATATCACTTATTATATAAAAGCTTGCTACATATATGCATTATATATGTGTATCACAAAAGCTTATTAGTATTCAAAATAATCATATACGTTGTTGTGTATGTGTGAGTATGACTCGGAATTAAATACAACCTACTACTCTTATTGCATTAACTCAAATAACTTCATCAAAATCAAGCCAAATCTTGGATTTTTTTTTCGAACATCATTGTAACGCATGTGTGACACTTTCTTTATATAGTACTGTTTAAAAGTTAATATCGTTATGTAACAACCTAAAATTTAGCAACCTAATAATAAACGTGCGAACTTTCGGTAACCGTTTATGTCCAAAATTTATATAAACGTTCGTAAAGTAATTATGATCAAAAGGATATAAACGATAAAAATATCTGGTAAGGTATGGACACGTTATAAAGCCTATTAATAACGTGTAAAAATTTCTGTGACCGTTTGGGTTCGAAATTTTTATGAACAATCCTGAAGTAATTACGATCACATTAATATAAGCGGGACCGTTATACGATAATGTATGAACAAGATATAAGCTCGTGAATATTAAAATATATTATTTTTGACCCTACTCCGTTTTCAACGAAACTTGGGTAGAAATGTAGAGAATAATTAGTAGATTTCAACGGCATATTCGAAAGTATTTAAAACATCAGATGCAAAAAGTTATAAGTGAAAAACAAGATTTAAGCTAAATTAATTATAATAATATAATAATAATAATAATAAAATAATAAAATAATAATAAAATAATCAATTAAACATATGTCGAAATGTAAATACGTTGAACTTGACCATATATATATATATATTCTTTCTTAATGACGAAGGAAATTTACATCTATAAATAGATGTAGTTCGACGATCAAATATTCATTTCTCTTAAGTAACAAAACTCTGTCAAAATACCCTCCTAAAATCCTTGAGCGGGTACAGTAGTTACTAGAATTTCGTTCAAAGATTGTTAAGCGAGCATTGGTACGAGCTACTTTGAGGTAACCACCTATTATACTCTTATTTTAAAATAATTATTTAATTAGTATGGTCGAGATATTGTTTGTTTAAAACCTCACTAATATTATGCGTGGAGGCTATTTTCAATATTTTTGTAAAACACGGAGTATGCTGAGATGCTGCCCAAATATTTTATAAAAATATATATTTATAAGACGAGGATCTGTCCAATTTAAAACTCTAAAATAAAGTTTTATAAGCCGAAATACTGCCCAAATATTTTTAAGAAAACCGAAAAGCATAAGCCGTCATGCTGTCCAATTAAAGACTCGAGTCAATACCGTAAAATATAAAGATACGTTAAGTAATCCCATTAGGGTACTGATGTTATTAGGAAATTGGCGGTTACGTAAGATAAGAATTGAGGAGCTAAAATTGTACGATAGAAGCATAGATCAGGTGAGTTCTATGAGCCCTCTTTTACTATTTTAAAGTTTTAGGGCTGATATGCATGTTATAAAGTTATTTTATGTAAGTGATTGTTTTATCTGGCTACGGTCAGATAAGAGAATATGTTAAAGTAAAGAATGTTCAAGTTGTAAAGTTATTGTATGAAAGTGACGCTAACCTGATTAAGGTCAGGTAAATAATGTTTTCAAGTAAATAATGTTTTAAAGTAAATACTGTTTTAAATCTCAGCTGCGGTTGAGAGTATAAAGAATGTTTGAATTCTCAACCGAGGTTGAGAAGGAAAATGATTTTTGAAAAAAAAAAACATCGACCGAGGTCGAGCAGGAAATGTGATAATGAAGTCACGGCTGCGGTTGGGCAAAACCTGAGCACTACGGTGCGAAAGACCGTTTATGATTATGATGGTTTCACGTTTTAAACCATGTTATGTATGTATGATGTATGTCAAGAAGTCTTGTACTGGTATGAGCCGTCAATTTCGGTTGATTGTTTAAAAAGTCCTGTGCAAGAACAGGCATAAGTCCTGTGCAAGAACAGGCAGAAGTCCTGTGCAAGAACAGGCCTGCCGACTGTGTGTCGTCAGTTAAGGAAATCTTGTGCATGTATAAGTTATCAACTTCGGGTTGGTAGTTTAAGAAGTCTTGTCAGGCTACGTTTATGCACTGTGTGATTGATTTTATGATGTCATGTATGCTATGTATATGAAATGTTATATGTTTCGCAGGATTGAGATTGTTGACTTCGGTCAACAATGAATACTGATGCTTTGTGTACTATAAAGATTTTATTTTTATGAAAAGTTAACTTAGAACTCACCAGCGAAAGCTGACTTGTTTTAGCATGCATGTCAGGTTGAATGGTATTGAGGAAGAATTGCAGTAAGGCTCGTGGCATACCCTAAAGACTACCCTAGCATAACTGGCTATGTAATAGAACTATAGAGACGTGGGTTATGTGAAAATGTTTGTTTAGATTTGTATAATCACCTTAAATTCCGCTGCTGTAATAAAGTAAGTATGTTTTAAGGACTATGGGTTTTGATGTTTGCCAACCGAGGGGACTCCTGGGATTCGGGGCCTCTCAAGTTGGTATCAGAGCCATAGTTTGAGAGATCCGGACATTCCTAATGCCTGGACTTAAACTGAAAATGGGGCAGAATGACAAGAATGCCAGTTAAGGGTAGTTTGATGCCATGAGCTGAACGTTATGTATGAGTTAAAACGTAGGTGCAAGGTTAGGAAGGTAGCTAGTGTCATGCACGTTGAGGTGATGGGATGGGAAATGTTTAGAGCTTATGAGTTGGGTAAATGGTTAATAACACTTGATCAACGTCATTAACGATTTACAAAGCTTATTTCGTGCTAAACTGATCCTGTACTGACTCATCAACTGTTGCATTCTGTAGGTAGTTAGATGGCTGGACAAAGGGGTAGACCACGTAAGCAAACACAGGAACCTGAAGAACCACGTATCGAGAATGAGGAAAACGTCAATGAAGACGACTACGAGCACAACGAGCAACCGGAAGATGAAATCGAGTTTACTCTAGAGCCTATCGTGGTAAAAGCCATTGCTGATGAGGTCTCTAAGGTTTTGGATGATAAGCTACCAGCCTTGGTTACAAAAGTACTAAAGGATACTCTGAAAGACAAGTCTGAAGGAACTAAGGGGAGCACCAAAGAAGACGAAGTTGTGATCACCGGGACTAAGAACGGTGATTCTACGTCAGAGAAACTTAAGGGTTGTGATTACAAAGCTTTCAAAGGATGCAGTCCACCTTCCTTTGATGGTAAGAAGGATGCCGTGGCTACTTGCCACTGGGTCTCAGCTATGGAGGCGGTTATCGCTATCAGTGAATGCCGGGAAGACCAAGCTGTGAAATTTGCAGCTCATTCATTCACTGAAGAAGCCCTACATTGGTGGAACACCATCAAGCAGTCAAAGACCACTACTGATGTAGAGGGCTTGAAATGGGAGGAATTGAAGGAGTTAGTTATGAAACACTTTTGTCCAAAGAATGAAATTGATAAAGTGGAGCGAGAATTTTTGACACTGAAAGCTGGACGTATGAATCATCGGCAATATACGTCAAAATTTAATGAAATGTCAAGATTGGTTCCTCATTTGGTAAGCACAGAGGAACGCAGATTGAAGTTATATGTGGAAGGACTACCACCTAAAGTCCGAACACATGTGAAGGCGCATGCTCCTAGAACTTTTGAATCAGCCGTAGAAATTAGCGGCATTGTCTGGGATGATGTTGTTGAAGCTGAACCAACAAAGGAGGAACCGAAGCAAAAGTGGTCATCTAAATTTAAAAGACACAGAAATGACAAATCAGGACCTCCTATGAAAAGGCTTAGAACGGAAGAATCGGAAACATGCTCTAAGTGTGGAAAGAAACATGGAGGAGAATGTCGTACGGGGACTACTTTGTGCTACCGTTGTGGAAAAACTGGACATTTCTCTTATGATTGCCCGAGTAGGCCAAAGTGTTACAATTGTGGTGAATTCGGTCACGTAAGCAAGAATTGCTTTAAACCGAAGGCAATAACTACTGAGTCTACCAAACCTGAAAGTGGCAAGGGAGGGGAGAAGCAAAAGGCAAAAGCTCGTGCCTTTACTATGACTAAAGATCAGGCAGCCAAAAACCCTGATGTGGTGACAGGTATATTTTTGATTAATAATATCCCTGCTTCAGTGCTATTTGATTCTGGTGCAAGTATGAGCTTTGTGGCTATTGCTTTTTGTGATAAACTGTGTGCAAATGTTAAAAAGATAGAACATGCCTTTAATATAGAAACTGCTATTGGTAAATCGACTAGAGTAACGGAGGCCATTGATGATGATTGTTACATTGATATAGAAGGTCATAGATTCCCTGTTAAGTTGTTTCTGATTACGTTAGGAGGTTTTGATGTAGTTTTGGGCATGGATTGGTTGGCCAAATATGAGGCTAACATTGTTTGTCGACGAAATATGATTTTCTTAACGGCTCTTAATGGGAGTTCAGTAACGGTTTACGCGGATAAAGTGTTCAATGTGCCTAAAGTCATTTCAATGATTAAGGCAAGTGAATTTATGAGGCGAGGATGTGGGGCTTATCTGGCCTACGTTATCGATAAAGAATCTAAGGTAAAAGAATTGGAAGACGTACCCGTGGTGTGTAACTTTCCTGATGTATTTCCTGAGGATTTGCCAGGAATTCCACCTGATCGGGAAATCGAATTCCAAATTGATGTGGTGCCAGGAGCTCAACCAGTCGCCAGGGCACCGTACCGTCTGGTTCCAACAGAGATGAAAGAATTAATGACCCAACTACAAGACCTTCTAGACAAAGGTTTTATACGACCAAGTGTGTCACCTTGGGGTGCACCAGTGTTGTTTGTAAAGAAAAAGGATGGAAGCATGAGAATGTGCATTGATTATAGAGAATTGAATAAGCTCACGATAAAGAACAAGTATCCGTTACCAAGAATTGATGATCTGTTTGACCAATTGCAAGGGGCAAGTTGGTTTTCTAAAATCGATCTCAGATCGGGGTATCATCAACTAAAGGTAAGAGAACAAGACATTCCGAAGACAGCGTTTCGCACACGTTATGGACATTATGAGTTTCTTGTAATGTCTTTTGGGTTAACTAACGCTCCTGCAGCGTTTATGGATTTGATGAATCGGGTGTGCAGACCCATGCTAGACCGATCAGTGATTGTGTTCATTGATGACATCTTAATATACTCAAAGAGTGAAGGTGATCATGCGTGTCATCTTCGGGAAGTACTTGAAATGCTAAGAAGAGAAAAGTTGTATGCCAAGTTCTCCAAATGTGCCTTTTGGTTACGAGAAGTGCAGTTCCTAGGTCATGTTATTAGCCCAGAAGGCATAATGGTGGACCCAGCTAAAATAGAAGCAGTAATGAAATGGAATCCTCCGAAAACACCAACGGAAGTACGTAGCTTTCTAGGTTTAGCAGGTTATTACAGAAGATTTATTCAGGATTTTTCGAGAATTGCTACACCGTTGACAAAATTGACAAGGAAAGAAGTAAAATATGATTGGGGTCCAACTCAGGTTCAAGCTTTTGAAGAATTAAAGAAGAGGTTAACTGAAGTTCCTATTTTAACACTGCCGGATGGTAATGAAGACATGGTGGTATACTCAGATGCGTCTTATTTGGGCTTGGGTTGTGTACTTATGCAAAGAGGAAAGGTAATAGCGTATGCCTCAAGACAATTGAAAACCCACGAGGCTAATTATCCAACACATGATTTGGAATTGGCTGCTGTGGTATTTGCTTTAAAAATTTGGAGGCATTACCTATATGGAGTTAAATGTACAATCTACACAGATCATAAAAGCTTAAAATACTTCTTTGAACAGAAAGACTTGAATATGAGACAAAGAAGATGGTTGGAGCTACTAAAGGATTATGACTTTGAGATCTTGTACCACCCGGGAAAAGCAAATGTGGTGGCTGATGCTTTAAGCCGCAAGACCGAACACTCTGCTATACGAGTTAAGTCGTATAGTTTGGTGATAACACCAGATTTTCTGAATGAGCTCAAGGATGCACAGAAGGAAGGACTAAAGGAAGAAAATGTTGGATTCGAAAGAATCTTTGGTCAAGTTAAGAATCTAGAAGAGAATGAATTTGGTGTTAAGATCCGATTTGGTCGAATGTGGGTTCCACGAAACGGGGACATCAGGTCAAGGATTCTAGACGAAGCACATAAGTCACGTTACTCTATTCATCCTGGTGCAACAAAAATGTACCAAGACCTCCGAAAGGATTATTGGTGGCCAGGTATGAAGTTTAATGTAATGCAGTACGTAAACAAATGTTTGACATGTGCGCAAGTAAAGGCTGAACATCAGAAACCCTATGGTTATGTGCAACCTCTAGAAGTCCCAGAATGGAAGTGGGAACACATCACCATGGATTTTATTACCAAGTTGCCTCTCACAGCGAAACGTCATGATACTATTTGGGTGATTGTAGACCGGTTAACGAAAAGTGCTCATTTCTTGCCTATACGTGAGACTTATACGTCGGAGAAACTGTCTGAATTATTCGTGAAAGAAATAATTACAAGACATGGAGTTCCAGTTTCTATAGTGTCAGATCGTGACACGCGATTCGTTTCAAGATTCTGGAAACAGTTTCATGAATCAATGGGCACAAGACTCAATATCAGCACTGCGTATCATCCTCAGACCGACGGACAGTCTGAAAGGACTATCCAGACTTTAGAGGATATGCTCAGAGCCTGTATTATTGATTTTGGTGGTAGTTGGGATGATCATTTACCACTAGTGGAATTCTCGTACAACAACAGCTACCATGCTAGTATTAGAATGCCACCATATGAGGCGTTGTACGGGCGACGCTGTAGAACACCTGTGTGTTGGGGAGGAGTAGGACAGAAAGAAGTGGGAAGTAAAGCTGCAGTACTTGAATTGACTGAAAAGCTTCAACTAGTTAAAGCGCGAATGAAAGCTGCACAGGATCGACAAAAGTCCTATGCCGATAAAAGACGGAGACCAATAGAGTTTGAAGTGGGTGATCAAGTACTGTTAAAAGTTTCACCGTGGAAGGGAATTATTCGATTCAGGAAAAGAGGAAAGCTAAGTCCGAGATTTATAGGACCTTTTCGAATAATAGCACGGGTCGGTAAGGTAGCCTATCGATTAGAATTGCCAGATGAACTGAGTGGAATTCATCCGACATTTCACGTTTCACATTTAAGAAAATGTTTAATAGATGAAGTAGCTTACGTGCCGTTAGATGATATTGAAGTTGATGAAAAGCTAAACTACATAGAGGAACCAGTTGCCATTATTGACACGAAAGAAAAACAATTACGTAACAAGACGATTAGACAAGTTAAAGTTCAATGGAAGCATCGAAAAGGATCTGAGGCTACATGGGAGACTGAAGATGAGATGAAACGACTCTACCCTTATTTGTTTAAAACATAGCAGGTTTCGAGGACGAAACCTCTTGTAAGGAGGGTAGATTTGTAACAACCTAAAATTTAGCAACCTAATAATAAACGTGCGAACTTTCGGTAACCGTTTATGTCCAAAATTTATATAAACGTTCGTAAAGTAATTATGATCAAAAGGATATAAACGATAAAAATATCTGGTAAGGTATGGACACGTTATAAAGCCTATTAATAACGTGTAAAAATTTCTGTGACCGTTTGGGTTCGAAATTTTTATGAACAATCCTGAAGTAATTACGATCACATTAATATAAGCGGGACCGTTATACGATAATGTATGAACAAGATATAAGCTCGTGAATATTAAAATATATTATTTTTGACCCTACTCCGTTTTCAACGAAACTTGGGTAGAAATGTAGAGAATAATTAGTAGATTTCAACGGCATATTCGAAAGTATTTAAAACATCAGATGCAAAAAGTTATAAGTGAAAAACAAGATTTAAGCTAAATTAATTATAATAATATAATAATAATAATAATAAAATAATAAAATAATAATAAAATAATCAATTAAACATATGTCGAAATGTAAATACGTTGAACTTGACCATATATATATATATATTCTTTCTTAATGACGAAGGAAATTTACATCTATAAATAGATGTAGTTCGACGATCAAATATTCATTTCTCTTAAGTAACAAAACTCTGTCAAAATACCCTCCTAAAATCCTTGAGCGGGTACAGTAGTTACTAGAATTTCGTTCAAAGATTGTTAAGCGAGCATTGGTACGAGCTACTTTGAGGTAACCACCTATTATACTCTTATTTTAAAATAATTATTTAATTAGTATGGTCGAGATATTGTTTGTTTAAAACCTCACTAATATTATGCGTGGAGGCTATTTTCAATATTTTTGTAAAACACGGAGTATGCTGAGATGCTGCCCAAATATTTTATAAAAATATATATTTATAAGACGAGGATCTGTCCAATTTAAAACTCTAAAATAAAGTTTTATAAGCCGAAATACTGCCCAAATATTTTTAAGAAAACCGAAAAGCATAAGCCGTCATGCTGTCCAATTAAAGACTCGAGTCAATACCGTAAAATATAAAGATACGTTAAGTAATCCCATTAGGGTACTGATGTTATTAGGAAATTGGCGGTTACGTAAGATAAGAATTGAGGAGCTAAAATTGTACGATAGAAGCATAGATCAGGTGAGTTCTATGAGCCCTCTTTTACTATTTTAAAGTTTTAGGGCTGATATGCATGTTATAAAGTTATTTTATGTAAATGATTGTTTTATCTGGCTACGGTCAGATAAGAGAATATGTTAAAGTAAAGAATGTTCAAGTTGTAAAGTTATTGTATGAAAGTGACGCTAACCTGATTAAAGTTATTTTATGTTTCGCAGGATTGAGATTGTTGACTTCGGTCAACAATGAATACTGATGCTTTGTGTACTATAAAGATTTTATTTTTATGAAAAGTTAACTTAGAACTCACCAGCGAAAGCTGACTTGTTTTAGCATGCATGTCAGGTTGAATGGTATTGAGGAAGAATTGCAGTAAGGCTCGTGGCATACCCTAAAGACTACCCTAGCATAACTGGCTATGTAATAGAACTATAGAGACGTGGGTTATGTGAAAATGTTTGTTTAGATTTGTATAATCACCTTAATTCCGCTGCTGTAATAAAGTAAGTATGTTTTAAGGACTATGGGTTTTGATGTTTGCCAACCGAGGGGACTCCTGGGATTCGGGGCCTCTCACGTTATAAGTTTTTGGGTCTAAACAGTTACGGTATTGTATCAAAAAAACTTACAACAATGTTAACTCTTAAATGGTGGTAAATTTACACATACACATAAAAGAAGAAGTGTTCTACATGTGTTACAATTATGTTAAAAAAATCCAAGATTTGACTTGATATTGGCGGAGTTATTTGGGTTGCTACAAAAATAGTGGGTTAGTGGGTTATATATATATATATATATATATATATATATATATATATATATATATATATATATATATATAGGGGAGGGCTCCTAAGAAACCTTTCTTTTTTAAAAAACTAAGAAAACCTTTGATCCACCATTAATTAATTTAATCAATGGTTGAGATCCATAGTGGCAAGATTGTAAATAAATGATAATTAATTGATTTAATTATAAATTTATAAGGGTATATTAGGCCAAACAAGATTTTTATCTCTCCAATATTTAATGAAATTCCTAAATTTACTCTTCTCTCTCCTCTCTCTTCTAATTATATAAAAAATAATTCAAAAAATTTAGTTTTTACTTAAAAAATAAATTGAAACAATCAAGATTTATTTATTAAGAAATTCTGAATTTTTTTTCAAACATAACATTTGATTACATATATGTAATCATATATCTGACTAATATAAATCAAGTTACATGTATGTAATCATATAACTGGCTAATATAAACCGAGTTACATATATGTAATCAAGTATATATATCGTCACAGGTTACATACACGTAATAATCACTAAAAACACCAAAACATATATGAAGATGATAAAGATGAGTATGCAAATGAAAAATTAAATGGTTGTCTGATTACGTATATGTAATCAACCCAACTATTTACATATGTAAACTTGATTACATATATGTAATCATACTAATAGATTAGTTCGATCAATTTTTTCACATAAAAAATTGAATTCAAATAATATGAATTTTCTGAGACAAAAATTCTGAATTTTATCAATTCAAAACAATCTGATTACATATATGTAATCATACAAAACACATTAGTTCGATTAAGTTACATATGTGTCATGCTTACATATATGTAATCATACAAGTAAACTTGTTTACATGCAAACAATTTTTTAACAAGATTAGACGTTTCTTAATTATTATATAAATTATACATGCAATGTATTATGATGAAAGAAACCTTAAATGGTTCTTAAAGAATATATCAAATCCATAGTTATTAAATCAAACAACAATAAGGGTTGCAACACGTAATCTATTAAAATTAATATTTCAAAAATCACAAACATAGTTCATATGAAGAAAGAAAAACAAAACCTATGGGAAATAAATGTTATTAGCCCGGACGATCCCATAGTACAGAAGATAGTGAGTTGAGATGCGGGTCGGTATCTTCAATTTCGCACATCAAATGTTCATCAATGTAAGTTTTTCACAACATTTTTGTAAGGGAAAATTGCACTTATAAAATCAAATAAAATCACAAGGAATAAATGTGAGGAATTTATTGTTGGATTTAGGGTTCATACGAAGAGATGCTGGGTTATGAAGAACTTTGGCAAGATCAGCCCCTTGATCTCTATTACTGCATTCATCCACACAAATCTAAATAAAATCATCATACTATACATGATTTTTCCTCCTACTTCTCAGATTAAACATCGGTGCCTCCATTTATGATGACCTAACGAGCTTTTTGGCATCGGTAATTGTTAAGTCTCCATCTATGTGAAGACGGTCTCGGTTTTTTGCAACATCCATCTCCCTGAGCCTCTGCAACAGTTTCTCACTGCTGGATGAACGATCTCGGGCAAGGTCGTTGGAGAAGACAAGTACAGTGGTCGCCGGTGGAGAAATTGTCGAAAGATCGAGTCCTGATCACTTGGGATAGATGCTACGCCATCTGCATCTGGTGGGATGACGGACTGAACGGCGGAAGACGAAGAAGAAATACGTGAACTTGTGAAAAACAACATCTAGGTTATTAATTTGAATATTCTAATCAATTGTCATTCTAAACTTGAATCTTACGTGATCTGCTCACAAATTTAAAATATTAAGATTTAAGAGAAAGAAAGAAAAGAATTAAAAAGAAACCATTTACCTAAATTAGAGTGGTGTAAAATTACTCAAATACCCATTTGACAATTTAAATAAATAAATAAAAAGAAATTATGTGATTGGTTGATATTGGTTTTTTTGGTTTTCTTAAAATATAAGAGTTTTCTATTGATCCTTCCCCTATATATATATATATATATATATATATATTCTAACAAGTTTGATTTAATAACACTTTGTTTAAGTAACCAAGCTTGTTAAGACTTTGCAAAATTATATAGTTCTGTTAAGCAATATATATATATATATATATGATAAGCATGCTGATTTCATGTGTTTAATCTTACCATTTATGCAATTTTGACTATTTATTTGTGAGAAATATGAGTACTTTGCATGTGATTGTGATACCAGGTTGAGCATGGGAAAAATACACAAAATAGGATGCTTAAGAGGCTTGGAATGAAAAAGAAATGAAAGACGAAGGAAAAACATGCATATGAAGAAAAATAGTGGAAATTGACAGTAGCATTTTAGGTAGCTGTCTGGAAAGTTACAGTGGCGTTTCAGACTCCACACTAGCGTCCTAGGTGGCGTCTTTAGAGGGTCACTGGCGTCTTAGACTCCACCTAGCGTATGGAACACCAGAACTGGCATCTGGGACGCCAGCCGACGCGTTTTTTCGAAATTTGCTCGTTTTTCAACCTGTTTAACACTAAACCTTAGGGTTTTTGATGGATCTCGTTTTTTAGAAGTTTATGGGCGAAAAAGTGAAGTTTTGGAGCCTCCGAAGCATCCAATTAACATCTTTGTTCATGCAATCGCACCCCGAATCAAGAATTGAAGATCCTTCCATGATGGTGAGTGGCTAGTTTTCTTTTGTAATCACTTCCAGGCAATTAGGTTGTAAATGAAGTTTTGTTTTGATGTTGAACTTAGGTTTTGGATTGTAAACTTGATTTGATTTTGGTTTGGTTGATTTAAACAATACATTTAAGTTTTAGTTTCTATGCATTGTCATTAGTGATTCGGTTTTCTTGCATGGTTTACTCATTGGTAATTGTGTTTTGGTTTGCATATTTTTATTGGTAATTGTGCGAATGACAAAGTCTTAAACGTTTGTTCCGTTATTATCACCTTAATCAAATTGAATAACAAAGCCATGTTTATGTGATTCCAATCTAGGTTTAGCCTTAAATCATTGTGGATCTTTAAACATAAAACCCGAAAGCGATTACCTTTTTAGTAATTGTTTTAAAAATCATTAACCAAAATCCTTGCTTTAAACGTTTTCGTAATTCAATTCAATTCCTATTTTTGTTTTCTTTGTTCAGTTAAGTAATTAGTTAAGATTAACACTTTCCACTGATTCTCTGTGGAGACGACCTTACTTACCTGTGCTATAGTCATAGATAGCTAAGTCTCTAAATTGTACATTGTCTTTTATGGACCTACGACATCTCGGTATATATATATATATATACACAATAGTAGAAATGCTAATAATTTCTACAAATGTTTTTAACATAAAATCATAAAGTTTTATTTAGTTAAATTACAAATGTTATTAGTTTTTATAAAAAAAATTTAGGCATAAAATGTTAACTTACAAAGTTGAGGAACCAGAAGTGTAGATATACAAAATTAGGAATTCCTTAAAAGAGTTTGATGTTAAAAAGGGTAAAAATTTGAAGGGCATGGAATAAATGACACATTCCACAAATTCTCTCTCTTTCTTCTTTGAACTAGTGTTTAAACCCCATGTACATCCAGTTTAACCTCCAACTGGATCGTTGGGTAGTTCCCAATGTTTTTCATTTTCCATTTTTTAAATTCATCCGTAATAGGAATGCATTTTGATTCAACCCACGATGTCAAACTTGTGATCAATTCCGTTTATAAAATCAATTAAACACGACTTGGTTCGAGCTGTTCATCATGAGAAACACCCATCAATTCAATATTAATCCAAGTGTTAATATCATTCTGGCCGTTTTTAGACGTAGAATAATAGCCCCAACATTTTAAGGTTTAAGAATCAGCTGGCTGATCGGATTTGATCGGATGTTCTTAATTATTAGAATATAGGATAAAACGATTTAGTGAATATAAGGATACAGTTTCATCACAGTAAAACCACCATTGGATTCAACAATAAGACGTTGAGTGCCCTTGGGTGGCCCGGGTTCAAAACCCGGATTGGCGGGTTTTGGGCCCCTTTTTGCCTTTTTTTTTATTTTCTATCATTTAGGCATTGTTTTAATTTGAAAAAATTTTAGAAAAAAATCTAAAATATTATTTTTAACAATCTGTGAAAATTTGAATTTTTTTTAGAATATAAATTACTTATTTTGCTATTTAGTTATATTTAAATAGTTATTAATATACTAAAAATACTAAACTCTTTCTAAAAGTTCTATAAAAATTCCTGGAATTATAAATTGTCTTTATAAACATTCTGGAAGTTTTTTAAAGCATACCAGGATATTATTTCTATATCATTTATTATATAATTGTTTAAATCAATTTTAATGTATAAAGACAATTCATAAAAATATTATAAAAAAATTCCAAAAAATTATTTTATGAAAAAAAATCAGTTTTATTTATATAAATTATTTATTTAAAATAAAACTCAATTAAACTTTGCTTTTAATCTATGAAACTATATATATATATATATACATACGTAAAAATAGGAACTTTTGATTTCTTTCAAGATTATTCAATTAAAATGACTGAACAAACTATACCTATAAATAAAGAACATCAAAATTTACAATTATTAAATAAAGAAGCTATATTAAAACATAGAAAAAATTATAAATTTTTACATATAGGATTAATTCAGGTAGCAATAAAACCTATGTTTAGATTAGGAATAGATGCTCATGTATTAACTATATTAAGAGATGCTAGACATACAAATTTTAATAATTCATTATTAGCTATGGCTAAATCCAACATAGCTAATGGTCCTATATACTTTAATTGTTATCCTAATTTCTCTATAGGATTATTTGATCCAAATATATTAGATACTTTAACTTTAACAATTAAAACAAAAAATTTAGAATTTAAAGAAAAAACCAATGCTGCGGTTGTAATATATAGAGTTTATTATAAAATTATGACTACAACTATAGAACCAAAAACTAAGTTGTCATCTCCAAGAGATGAAACAATATTATTTGAAGCTAATACTATGCATGCTAAAGTTATAACTCCAAAAAGATTAAAATGGAATGAAATAACACAATCTTTAGCTTGGAATTTACAAGATATAAATCCACCAAAACCAATAGATATAGAAAATCAAACATCTAGTATAATAGTAAAATCTGATGGTTCAATAGAAATATCTTTTAATAATAATAACTCTTTTAGACATTCTATTTCAAACATTAGTACAAATAATTTACAAGGAAATATTTTAAGATCACAATCAATGAAAATATCAGGAATAGATTATTCTAATTCTATACCTAAAGCAATATATGAAGAAGAAATAGATAATAAATCTAATAAATCATATACGCCTAGTAAATCTGATATGCAATTTTATGAAGATTTAAAATGAGTGATACTAGAATTTAAATAAAAATTTCTCAAGTACAATTTTATACATCATCATTAAAAGAATTTTATAAAAAATTATAAATATATTATAAAGAGTTAGAAAAGGTAAAAGAATATTTAAACAAAAATAAATATAATGATAAAATACAAAAATATCATCATATGAATTTTAAATATTTTTTAGAAGATAAAATAAAAATTACAAGAGAACTTATAAAAATTTGTTCTACAAATATAGCAAAATATACTTGTTAATATGAGTGATACAAAAATTCAGTGTATAAATCCTCAAATGAAATTTTTAAAGGTTTTATTAAAAGAATGCTATGAAAAATTAAAAATTTCTCGAGATAAATTACAAAAAATTGATAACTATTTTAATAAGGATGATTTTGAAGATGATATAGAAGATCAAGTAAATAAATTATATTATTATACAAATCTTCAATTTCATTTAACAGAAGAAATAGAATATCAGTTTAGAAAAATAAGAATAATTTCTACTGAAATATCAAAATTCACCTGTTAAAATGAATAAAGAAATGATGAATTTTTTAAGATGTGAAATATTGAATAAATATAATATAGATAATCTATTATGGTATCACAAGACTTTTAATCAAGATTCTAGATTATTACATAGAAAAGAGTGGGAATATTATATAATCAAAAATAATGAAAATATAACATTTTTCACTTGGTTACCTATATATTGTAAAATTAAAAATATTAAATATCCTACTATTGAACATATATCTGTTAATAATAAAATTACAAAAAATTACATATTAATAAAAAATGAAGAAGAATTAAATACTATTCATCCACCTCATGAAAATATAAAAATCATAAAAGATAAACAAGAATATATAGGAATACCCTTATCAAAAATAGGTGAAGAAGATACAAAAAATTTAAAAACAATTATTTGTCAAAATAATTATACAAATGAAAAATTAAATACTATAGGAGAACAATTAGAAAGAATTGAAAATGAAAAAAATGAATTAGAAATAAAGAATAAAGGAAAAGAAATTAAAATTGAAAATCCTATATTTAAACCTTTTACAATAGATACTCCTATAATTCTTAAAATAAAAGAAAAAACATTAAATTTAATGAAAGAACAATTAGAAACCTTAGAAAAATTAAAAAATTTAAGTCTAAATACTATAAGAGATAGAGATGAATCTGATAATACTGACTCTTCTTATGACGAGCTAGAATCCCAATTTAATAACATGAATTTAGATGTAATAAATAAATTAAAAAAATTTACTTTAAAACCGGATACAAGGAATTGGTATCATAAACTAACTCCACCTGATTTACAATTTGAAGAAGGAAGTAATAGAATTTGTGCTTCATATGATGGTAAAGCTTTATATGAATGGAATATTGATGGTCAATAAAGCTCAAATTTTAAACATATTACAAGAAATGACAATGGCATCTAATGCTTATAAGCAAGTTGGAAATAATGAATCACAAATTCTTAAAATGATTGTTTCTGGTTTTTCGGGAAATTTAAAAGGATGGTGGGATAATTATATTTCAGACTATGATAAACAGATTATTATAAATGCAAGAAAAATAAAAGTAGAAAATGGTATACAAGTTCAAACTGAAGAAACAGATATAATAAATACATTTATATTCTGTATTATACAAAACTTTATAGGAAATCTTTCAGATTACCAAGAAAGAAATTCTTTAATATTACTAAATCTTACATGTAGAAAATTACAAGATTTTAGATGGTATAAAGATATTTTTATATCTAAAGTTATGACTAGAAATGATTGTAGACAATCATATTGGAAAGAAAGATTTATTGCAGGATTACCAAAATTATTTGCTGAAAAGGTTAGAGAAAAAATTAAAAGAGAAAATAATAATAATATACCATATGATAGTTTAACATACGGACAAATTATAAATCATATAAATCAAGAAGGATTAAAAATATGTAATGATTTAAAATTAAAACAAAAAATGAAAAGAGATGGTATAAGCAGTAGAAATGAATTAGGAAATTTTTGTGAACAATATGATTTTGAAAAAATAAATATACCAAGTAATTCTAAAAGAAAAAATAGTTATATAAAAAGAAAAAGTTTTAGAAAAAATTTTAAAAATAAAAATTTTAAAAATGAAGAACAAAAATATTATAAAAAAGATAAAAAGAAAAATTTTTATAAAAAACGAATTATAACTTGTTATAATTGTGGTAAAAAAGGTCATACTTCGAAAAATTGTTATTCAAGAAAAAAGATAAATGAATTATATATTTCTGATGAATTAAAAGAACAAATAAATAAAATTTTAGATACTAAAATTAGTGATGATGAATTTTCAGATTATAATAGTGATGATTTAAATTATATTTCTAATAGTAGTAATAATAGTAGTGATAATGAGGAATGTGAATGTATTGGTCCATGTGTATGTAATATTGGATTAATAAATATGATAAATGATGAAGAAAATTTAATATTATTAAAATTATTAGAAGAAACTGAAGATTTAAATCTAAAACAATTATATTTAGAAAAACTAAAAGAAAATTTTAATAAAAAATCTGAAGTAGAAGAAAATGTTGAAATATATAATTTAGAAGAAATTTATAAAAAATTTAAAAAGGTTGAAAAACCAATTACTGTGACAGTTGCGTACGAAGAATTCGGCAGTAATGATGTGAGCACATTTGGTCGTGCTTGAAATCCACGAGGATTTAGTAACTTTTGTTATTGGGGATTGATAGTATGTGAAAAATGATGAACGTGGGCGAAAACCGTGCGCAAAACGGAGTTCGTATGCTCCCGGAATCGCGAAACGAAGTTTAAATCAAATATTGGAAGAAAAACACGCTAGGCGCATAGCCTAACTCCCAACCCTCCAGAGCCAGGCTATGCGCCCAGGCACTATGTCGGCTAAAATGGGTTTAAGTGATCCGAAGTCGTCCAGAACGCTATTTCTTCACCTGCTTCGTCCCTAAGCTACCTACAGACGTAAAAATACAACCTTTGATCATTCTAACTCCATCATAAACCCATTAGAAGTCATAAATCTCACCAAGGATTGTATTTTCAAGTCCTGATCGCTGTTTTAACCGCAGAAATTCGTCAGAACAGGTAACGGTTCGTTTTAACCTTCTAGTTTGATTTTGATTGATTAGATCTTGATTTTGAACGTAATGAGATAGTTAGGATTGTTGATTATTGCCTAGATGATGGCTAGGATTGATTATAAACGAAGAACACGAAGTTCTAACGGTTAAATCCTTGTTTTGATCCGTTGTAATGCCCGATTTTCATGAAATCATACCTATGATTATAATGATTTAAACCATTTGATTGTGACAATGTAGGTGATTAGTTTGATTAATCTTTGAAATGCAAAGGTTAAATCCAAGTGTTTCAAACTAATCATAATTATTAACATACTCATTGGAATGATTATCTGATGTTTGTGATAACAGTCAGATTAGTATGTTAAATCTGGTTATTTCACCTATTCTGATGCTACATTGTGGTATTTCATGATATTGGGTAATCAATAATAAGGATTAATCACTCCTAAGCCATTAAATCATCTAGAAACTATTTTAGTATCATAATCAACAACATTAACTATCTGGTTAATCAGAGATTATTCTGATTGATCAAGAGTGTCATCAACTTTGTATTAGGAATCTAATGCAATGTAGGTTCCTACATTATCATACATTGTATGATATAACCTTAAATTAATTAATTATATAATTAATATCGAGTTGATGATTTAATAAGCAATGTCTTTGACATTGAACGTTCAGAAGGATCTAATCAGTAAACTAGAACATAAATAACTTATTAAAGATAACTAAATGCAGAATCATCTATATACTATCAGTTTGGTGATACTCTGCTACATCTATACTACCAGGTGAGTTTCGTACAACCCCTTTTATTTTTAATCTTTTATAAACATCGGGGAACATTGTTGAACTTTTAATGAACATATGATATGTATCACTGATATCTGTGTGATTTCATGTGATTGTTGTGACTTTTGTGGGATTTCATGGGATTTTGGCCTGTAGACTGAACTCTATCATTACACTGAAAGTCCTCATATTTGAACTGTATCTAGTGAACCCATGTGTGGCCGAGCAGAAAACATTGATAGTACTATTGGTTGACACCCCATTCGCTGGGAGGGTTGCATCTCCCCTTGTGTGAATGTTTGTTATCTGTTTCCTGAACTTCTTAATGGTGTGATAGACATTAAGATAATGAGGCACTAAGATATGTACCGACGGGTAATATCTTGAGACAGACTAGACGTCCGAAAGGAACTAGATACAGGTCCCATGGTTATCCGGATCTGAACTTTTGAGAACGTGCTTATCATATCATATTGTTTTAAATTGAACTGTCGATCTCACCAGCTTTGTGCTGACGTTTCAAACTCAAATCTTTTTGCAGGGAGACAGTGACCACCGGGTGAGGATGCACTTTTGAGTTATTTTCACTTTAATAATTAGTATTGTAATTAAATAAATATAGTTGTCATGTGGTTGTGTTTACGACACCCTGGTAATGTAATTACTTTAAGTTAATCTGTGTGCTTATGATATTGGTTCAAGTAAGTCACTCCCCACCTCAGAGACATCACCACTATGCTTCCGCAACCGATTCAGTGACGTCAGACCAGACACGAGGTGACGAGGGGTGGGGGTGTGACAGGGTGGTATCAGAGCCACAGGTTATAGAGAATTAGGTTGACTTAGAGACCTAGACTATAACCATAGGCTCGTATAGTGACACAGAGAGCACCGAACATTAATATTGAACAAAATTTGTTTTGAATTAAGCCAGGATAATCAGGTGGTACAAATTCCAGTTATGAGTGGCCAGCACAACTGGAATTTGCAACACGTGTGCATTCTAGTTTGATTTGATTCAAGCTGAACATTAATAACTATAAGGACGATTAGGTGCTTTGAGATAGGAAGAGACATCATATCATGGTTATGTTGAATTTTATTATTCAATATTTATTCCATGATACTGATCAGATATTTTTATACGTGATAATTGGTGATACTCCTCGCACTAGATTGAGCTCGGAATTCGATTCATTGGAAGCATCTTTGGCTACTTCCCAGTCTGTATCACATGTACCAGCTACGTTATCACCCCATGCACTAATTGCTTCACCCAGACATTCTTAAGCACCAGGTAAGAATGCTTATGTAGGGAAGAAACAGAGTTCATCACTTCAGAGGATTCAGGCATGTGATGGACTTCGACACATGTGAGTTCAATATTACGAAGGAATTGTATTCAAGAAGGAATTATTCCTACTCAATATTACGAAAAAACTTCATATAGATTATCAACAGCAAGTGGATCAAGGCTTATAATAAACTATAAGTTATCAAATGTACATATATGTAAAGATGGTTATTGTTATAAAACTCAAGTAATATTAGTAAAAAATTTAACATCACAAATTATATTAGGAACACCCTTTATTACTCAATTATATCCAATAACTATAAATAGTAATGGGATTTTTAAATAAAGAAATTATATTTGAATTTGCTGAACCAGTTTTATCAAAACAAATAAATTTAATAAATTTAAAAGAAAAACAAAAGAAATTCTTAATAAATGAAATAAATAATGAAAGGATAAAAGAACAATTAAAAGATAAAACTAATATAATTAAAATTAAAAATATTGAAGAAAAATTTATAAAAAATGTTTGTGCAAATATACCTAACGCTTTTTGGCAAAGAAAACAACATATTGTAAATTTACCATATATAAAAGATTTTGATGAAAAGAATATACCAACAAAATCTAAATCAATACATATGAATCAAGAGTTAGAAGAACATTGTAAGAAAGAAATAAATGATTTATTAGATAAAAAGTTGATTAGATCTTCTAAATCTCCTTGGTCATGCTCTGCATTTTATGTAAATAATAGCGTTGAGATAGAAAGGGGTGTTCCAAGATTAGTAATAAACTATAAACCCTTAAATAAAGTATTAGAATGGATAAGATATCCTATACCAAATAAGAGAGATTTATTAAAAAAGATATATGAAGCAAAGGTATTCTCTAAGTTTGATATGAAATCAGGATTTTGGCAAATCCAAATTTCTGAAAAGGATAAGTATAAAACAGGATTTAATGTACCATTTGGACATTACGAATGGAATGTAATGTTTTGGATTAAAAAATGCTCCTTCAGAATTTCAAAATATTATGAATGATATAATCATTCCAATAGGAAATTTTTCAATAATTTATATTGATGATGTTCTGATTTATTCTAATTCCTTAGAGCAACATTTTAAGCATTTAAATATATTTTATGATATAGTTCATAAGAATGGATTAGTAGTATCTCCTACTAAGATTAATTTATTTAAAACAGAAATAAGATTTTTAGGTTGATGTCGACGGAGCTTAACTATAAAACTAACTAAAAACCGACTTTAAACTAGACACAAAGTAATAAATCTAGACTCTCTAAAACCTAAGCTACCGACAGGCAAGTGTACCTATCGTATGTAGCAGAGCAAAGCAAGTCCGGATATCGAACCCACAGACTTCTACAGATTGTACTAACTAGACTCAAATGCTTATCTATACAAAATTTGTACTTAAATAAAAATAATAATTGTTTGAAAGGGGGGTTTTGCTAACAAAACTAAAAATACTTAAAAAACACTTAGAAATAAAAACAGACGAGTAAACAAAGACTAAATCAGAGAAAGAAAGAAATACTATCTAGATTTGAATCATATACATGCTTGACAAGGTTTTAACGGGGATGGAACTAATGTGATACCGGGATCTTATGATACTAAACTCAAAGGAAACTTAGAGCACCCTCGACCCTTCTCAAGGATAGTTAACTAAGAGTCCTAAAAGCCGTTAAACTACCGGTTAAATGGATTTCCCTCACAGGTCATCCAACTGCTTATGAAATATCCACTAGATTATCTACCTCACAACACGATAACCTCAAAAACACCTAAGAAACAACTGTTAAACACTCTACCTCACGGCTCGAAAGTCACAGTTTACTTAAATGCTAGGGATAACTTGAGTTTTCCTATTGGACTCGATAAACAAGAAATGATAGACATACTAGAAAGATCTTCTCACAAAGGCTCTAACTAGAAATCCAACATCCAAGACTCATCGACAACTTCTCACCTCACGGCTATTGAAGCAAGTTGCACATCTTAACTGTTTAAATCTTGATAAGACATTCCTATGAATCACTCGGCCTAAGCAACTCATCCACTAATCAAAAACACACAGTAATTAATTCTAGCATGCACCTATTTTGCGACAGACAATCGCCAAGACACATGAGGAACATAATATCAATCATTCAACCATAAAAGATACACATACACATCCAATATTCAAAACCAAATCTTTAAATCATAAATCCATCACATCAAAATGTTCCAACACCGAATTAAACCAAAATCAAACATGCATAATCATCTAACCTAGATAGTTCTAAGAATTTAGCCACTAAACATCATATGAAAACAAACCACAATCTGTTTAATGTAAGAAAACATGAGAAACAAAGTAAACCAATCACGTTACACCCTTTGGATCACTCGTCTAGGGCTTCCCGATGATTAAGATCGACTCCAATCTCGTCCTCTAGCCTCCAATCGCCCCTAGCTGTCTCTCTGATCGTCCAAAAACGAATCCCCTAGCCTCCAGCCGTTTCAGAAAACATAAACTCGAGTTTCTGAATTTTTAACCCTGTCGCGTACCGCGACAGGCTTCTCTAAACCCTTCGCGCTATGCGAGGGTACCCACTACCCGACAAAATAGTCGGGTCAAACCCGCAATCATTAAAAGGGGCATTTTGGTCATTTCCACCTGTCGCGTACCGCGACAGAGTTTCTTGTAGTTGTCGCGCTACGCGACAGACCTAAAATCCAACTTTTGTCTTCTTCTGTTCTTCGGTCCGTTCTCGTCCAACCGGGAGCTCTATTTCTTGATCTTTAGCACCAAATACACATGTTTATTACCTGCAAGCATCAAATTATAGAAATGTGAAGAACCAACATAAATCGACTCTAAAAACCAATAAACTGTACAGAAACTCAATAAAAACAAATAGAAAAACAGATGTGTTTTGCAACACATCATAGGTCATGATATCAAACAAGGAACTATTATACCCATAAATAGAAGTTTAGAATTTACTAATAAATTCCCAGATGAAATAAAAGATAAGAAGCAATTACAAAGATTCTTAGGTTGCTTAAATTATATACATGATTTCTTCAAAGAACTAGGTATTATATGTAAACCTTTATATAATAGATTAAAAAAGAATCCTGAACCATGGTCAATAGAACATACTAATATTATAAA
Organism: Mikania micrantha; assembly: GCA_009363875.1. NCBI lineage: Eukaryota > Viridiplantae > Streptophyta > Magnoliopsida > Asterales > Asteraceae > Mikania > Mikania micrantha. Next base: position 59,548,297 of record CM018694.1, on the reverse strand, counting down.
ACATATTAAAAGTAAAATAAAGCAATTACCATGTTTAAACATTCCACATCCTAATGCTAAATTAATTGTAGAAACTGATGCTAGTGACTTAGGATTTGGAGGAATTTTAAAACAATCCCTAAATAATAATAAAGAACAATTAGTTAGATATTATTCAGGATCTTGGAATAATACCCAAAAGAATTACTCTACTATAAAAAAGGAAATTTTAAGTATTGTATTATGTATTAAAAAATTTGAAGACGATTTATATATGAAACATTTTTTTATTAAGAATTGATTGTTTATCTGTAAAACATATTTTAGAAAAAGATATAAAAAATTTAATTTCTAAACAAATATTTGCAAGATGGCAAGCATTATTAAGCAATTTTGATTTTCAAATAGAATTTATTAAAGGAGAAAGTAATTCTTTACCTGACTTTTTATCAAGAGAATTTTTACAGGGAATATGAGTAAGGATTCTAAAAAGATAGTTTTAACCAATCAGCCATCATCAAGTTGTTCCAGTTCTCTTGGAACTCCATTACCAATAAACAACAGATTTGCTCCAATATCTCCATTTTCATCAAGGCCAAGAGCTCCTAATTCTATATCTTTCAGGCCACCATATTCTTCTGTTATACAAACTAGAATATTACCACAATCTATTACAAATATCTCAAAAACTCCTATAAAAAATTCTAATCCATCATCTTCTTCAGATTCTAGCCTTTATTCTATAAATCCAAATTCTAAGGTCGTAAAAATTTTAGAACCTATTGAAGAAGAGAAAGTTCAACATAGCTTTCTTACTCTTATAGACTTTCTATATCCCAGAAATTGTCATTTTTATGACAATGAATATAAAACTATAGAATATTATCAAGCTATTCTTGTTGATACTGGATCTGTTGACATTCAACATATTCTTAATTCTCAAAATCCTTCCAAGATTGATTATTCTAAAATAAAAATCAGAAAAGTCATTACTCTTGAAGAATGGAAATCTAAACCATTCGTTCAAAAAACTCTTTCTAATTTTCATTCTTATCCTCAATATAATTACTACGATTATCAAGAAGCATGGGAAAAAGCTCTATTATTTAGAAATTTTAATCACTCTTGGTTCATATATTATGATGATCAATTCCCAAACAATTATCCAACATGGTTTATTAAGTGGTTTAAATATATGGGAATTATTCCTGATGCTTTCCCCAAAGAAATTTCTATAGCCTATAATAAGTTTATAGATTATTTTAAACAAGAAGGAACCCCAGATTTCGAATATACTCTTCAATTCATGACTATATTTCGAATTCCTTGGATTTTTTCCTGGACTTATCATTATCAAGCAAAACAAGACATTTCTCCTCCTCTTCTGTTAAGACATTACAGAAGTAAATGGTGGAACAAATTTTCAATCGAAAAAGCCAATGTCTCTTCAGTACAAAACTATTATAGGTCTATAACAAGTCAACATGAAAGATCTATCAAGTCTCCTGTAAATTTAAGTCTCAACATTTTTGAAGATCAAGATTATATTATTCGATTACAATCTTGTTCAACCCCGGAAGAGATGCAAAGAATTATTAGTGAGATTAAGAAGAATTCTCCTTCTCAATCAAAAAATTCTACTACTGATGATAATATACTTCAAGATTCTCAAGACCCGTATGAAGATATTGGACCGATATAAGTTACCAATGGGTTGATCCTATTTCTATAATGGGTTAATTTCAATTATTGTCAAGAGGCTGCTAAATTTAATAATTCAAGATTCTCCATCAACTTTCTGTCAACTTTATTCTCTGACAAAGCAACTTTAATAAAGAAGATCAATTATTTAGAATGAAGACAAATTACTTTTATTCATGGCAGACAAAGATAAATTATTTTGAAGACTCTGTGAAGGCTCAATTATTCCAAGATCATCTCAAGACTCTATAAATAGAGAGCTCTATAGATTAGTTAGATTCATTCGAAAAAATACTCAGAAATAAATGTATGAAAAAACCATCTCCTCATAAACTTGTATTATCAACTACCCAATGTTCCAAATCTTTAGATTTTCAAATTATTATTGCTCCACCAGATTGTAAGGAAATCAATTGTAATTTTGAAGAAAATAATCAAGGTATTATTTAAATATGAGTTGTTTAATTTATGCTTCTGCCATAATGCTATATTGTTTGTTATAATGCTATATTGTTTGTTGTATAAATCTTCATGCTCTCGATCCTTTAATAAATGGTGTATATATATATATATATATATATATAGGGTGAGGTTATAGTAAAAAGACTTATTTTGGTGAGAAGTGTGAGAATGATTGTAGGCCATTAGATATATAATTTAATGGTTGAGATCAAAGTTGTATTAAAAAAGTTAGTGGAAGGGTATTTTAGTCATAGACACTTTTGTTGACTTTTTATCATGTTCCCCTCATTTTTTTAAACGGTCATAACTTTTATATACAATATTATTTTTTTAAAAAAATTACATCAAAAAAACGAGTATTTTTTATCTTTAAAACGAGTATAATATTGTTATATAAAAAAATTAAAAAAAAAACGTTTTCCTCTACCTATTATATGTGTAATGCGTTATTGTGTCTAATTGTCTATTATTGTATCTTTTTTGTTTGTGAGTGTTTCTTTTTTGTCGTCGTAGTGTCTAACTATTTTTTTTATAAATTCATGAGCTTTAAAATAATATTGATGAAACAACAAAATCACGTACTTTTTATATGTAAATCATAATAATAAAACAAAACAAAACAAATTCATTTAATACAACAATGTGTATATTACACAATAACCTGAACGTAAAACACAATGACGCGTAGATTACACAATGACCTTAACATAAAACAAAATAATGACTATTACACAATGACCTGAACGTAAGACACAATGATATTATATTACACAATCATCTGAAGATAAAAAACAATGATAAATATATTACACAAAGACCTGAACATTACACACAATGTGTATATTACACAATTACCTAAACGTAAAACACAATGACGCATAGATTACACAATGACCTTAACGTAAAACAAAATAATGACTATTACACAATGACCTGAACGTAAGACACAATGATGCTATATTACACAATCATCTGAAGATAAAAACAATGATGAATATATTACACAATGACCTGAACATAACACACAATGATGATTATATTACACAATGTTCTGACGATAAAACACAATGATGAATATATTACACAATGACATAAACATATATAATGACGGAAATGCATTTTTCAAAAAATACAAACAATTTATGTTTTTTAAAATTATAAGTTTTATGAACATAATAGTATAATAACACAATTATGTACTTTTAATACATAAAACATAAAAAATAAATAAGAACCATTTATTTAATGCATAAAAACAATAACAAAATAAGACAATATGATATAAAAAATAAAACAAAATAATAAAAATATTAAACACAATGACATGAATCATTAAACACAATAACTTGAAGCATTAAACACAATGACCAAAATACCCTTTTAATAAAATTAGAGTAATGCCACTTGTCAAATCCACAATCCTTCTCACCCTTCTCACCAATCTCACCTTTTTTACTTGAACCTAATCCTATATATATATATATATATATATATATATATATATAAGGGTCCAATTGTTAACATTTCGTAATCTAAATGTATAGGTTTTTTCTTCTTTTTTAATTAATGAAAATGAGGCCCACACATTAATTAAAAAAAAGAAAAGAAAAGGATACACCTTTAAATTTATTTTAATGTGGACCTCAAAATAATAACATGTAATTATTCGGTTATCGTAATAAGGAATGGCTAACAATTGATTATTTCCCTATATATATGTGTGTGTGTGTATATGTTAAAATATTTTAAATAAGTATTCAGGAATTATATATAAATTTTAAAATAATATTATAATTAATTTACTCTAAATAAATATTATCACATTAACATTCAAAAGTTTAAAAACAAAAGAAAATTCGTATAACTCAAAACATTGAATTATGTATCTTATACTGAATTTTTTTTAATATATTCTGATAAAATATTATTAAATCGATATTTAAATAAAAAATTCTAAGACCTTTCCTTTATAATTATTTAATATAATAAAATGGGAGTTAAGAATTTGTAATTTAGGGTTTTTCTGAAATGTTGTACCTTTTAGGATATCCATTAGGAAATGCTTAGACTTTTAGGACCATGCTCGAACTTTAGAACTTCTAAGTGTAATTCAAATACTTATACAAATTCATACAACAATATTGGGTGATTTGTGATTCCGAAATTCATATATCTATTCAATAATATCTTTGGACAACCTAAAGACAAGTGAGCTTACTCGCACTCCCTTGTTAAATTATTTTGCAAACTTTGTGAATGTCGCACATGTCGTATTCATAAAGCATTGTTATAAATAGAGTCAAAACATTATGATGCCAATACTTAGTACTAGCAGATTAGTTTTAAGTTGTTATGTGATATTCTTCTTTGGTAGAACGTGTTATGTTTGGGAATTCTTGTCACACCCCCAAATTCTCACTCGTGGTGTCAGTCCACGTGGGTGTGACGTGTCCAGGATCACAGCTCAAGGTCATATAGAACACCTCTATATGAATTTACAAATACAATGTTTGACACAAACTTGACAAAATAGTTTGCAGCGGAAAATATAAATTAGTACATATGCAGCAGAAACATAATTGTTTAACAACGGAAATTGGGATGTCAAACACTACAATGTTTAATACATAACAAAATTAAATTGTTTTCAAATGACACAAAAACAGAATGCATGAGGATCCTAGTTGCTCGTCCCTTATACGTGCATTCATGTTCCATGTGCCTGTCAGTTACCTGAGAATACCAGTTTAAGAAAAAGTGTCAACACAATGGTTGGTGAGTTCACAGGTTTTGATATACATATATAGTAAGAAATCGTGTGACATGATGTTTATCATATGTTAGTACTGAGCCCTAGGCTCCAAGTGTTAGTGCGTCACTACCGAATTAGACTTGTTTGTCCTTGCCTCCACTGTGCCTCGTGCACACAGTAAGTTAGGTCAGAGTTTCACAGGTTATGACACTCAGTCAATATTGTGCCCCGTGGGGTTAGTCACACCCAAACGGATCCATTCAAACCTACCTCGTTGTTTGTACATTAACGGTAAGACTTTGTGAGGGCTTGTTACGAGTTCAACACTTATTGTTTGGTCAATAAACCAGCATACACAAAAATGTTTGTCATAGTATAAATGTTTGACTCGATGCAACTAGTATTCTCCCTCTATTTAAAAGCGTTTGAAAAGAGTAAAGAGGGGCCGTAAACTCACCTTAGTGTGCAAGTAAAAGAATGCGTAAGCTCCTCGTGTAGTAAATGCGTCGGTCACCGGCAACCTATATCGTATACCGTTCGTGAGTTCGTGTACATGACCGTGTTCGTGTTAGTGTTAGTGCTCGTGTTTGTGCTCAACAACCCTCGGTTGTTCCTGTTTGTCCGTGTCGGTCCACAATGACCGGTTAGTTCGTGTTTGTCCACATTGACCATGTTTGACCAAGGTTGACTGTGTCAAGTCAACGACCCGTTGGTGAACCGTGTGACGGTTGTGAATCGTGTAGCAATCAGGTAAGTGCTCGTCGTGTGCAAAACGCGCAAGTCGCGTCCATGGAAAACTTACTATTCATAGTAAGTTTCCAATTATGGAAAGTTTCACAAAGCATAAAGATTTTATAGTTCTAGCATGCTCATTAGGCCTACGTGATCATGTTAACACATAGCACATTATCATACGAAATCACATAAATCATTTATAACATGTTTGCACATAAAAGTTTCCTAAAATGGAAAGTTTCCATTTATAGCATACGTGATATCGGAAACCATCTAACTTAGCATTTATTCATCATATTAAGACATAATAAACCACTTATCATGCTCAAATCATACAAAACATTAACATGTCGGTTTTTGTAAAAATAAAGTTACTATAAATAGTAACTTTGCCAATTTGCATACAAATGATTATCCTAAACCATTCTAATCCATCTTTATGACATAATACGTCATAATAAGCCATTTAGCATCACTTAAAAATGACCATAATCCAATCTAAATCACATTCCTAAGCTTCTAATTATCATAATACCATTCAAATAACAAATCTATATGCATGCATGTTGCCAATATCAACCATTTCACCATTTTATCAAATAAAAGTTACTATTAATGGAAAGGTTGCCAAAAATCATGTTTTTAAACATCTAACCAAGATCAAATCATGCAATCATCTTCCAATATCATCAAGAAACACATCTAAAGATCCAAAATCATCCCACATGCCATGGATCATACATGCATGTGGGTTTTTCATTAGTTCATGACCAAATCATGACATTTCTACATACATATCTTCATAGATCATCATATAACACTAAAATATCATCATGGATCATCCAATACAGTAGATTTATCAACAAACCCAGATTCAAAACACAAGAAATTCGTGTATGTGATGGGTGCGTGCTTGCATGTTGATATACATTAAATTATACATATTATTCGACTCAATTTCCCCCAGTTTTAACGTTAAAACCATGCAAATTCATTCACAAATAGTCCTAATTATTGTTTTTGTGAATTTGTAGGATAAAGGGCCTTGCTCGGAAGAAAATCAAGCCTTATATGGAAATTCAGCATTTTCTGAGCAAATCCCCAGATGTGCACTGTCATGCCAAATCTTGCACTGGCAGTGCCGGCCCATGCACGACCGTGCAACCAGGTAGTGCTAGGCCATGCATGGCAGTGCTGGCCTATGCACGACCGTGCACCTTCTTGCATGACCGTGCAACCAGGTAGTGCTAGGCCATGCATGGCAGTGCCGACCTATGCACGACCGTGCATCAGCCAAGCACGACAGTGCAACCTAGCCAGTGCTGGGCCAAAGCAAGGCAGTGCCGGGCCAAATGGAGGTAGTGCCGGCCATGACGACTTGAGCACGACCGTGCGACTTTTGGCACGACCGTGCCTGACACCTTGAGTCAATTTTCGAGACTTAGCTGAAAATGGCAACTTCGACAACCGTCCCAGACAAAAAGTAAAGTACTGTAGCACCTTGCACGACCGTGCACCTATGGTGCACGACTGTGCCAAGTTCCAGAATTTCTATAAATTGAGCTTTTCACCTCATTTCAAAGGGTTGGACTTCCTGGAGCCAAAATACCTTCTGTTCAGATTTCTTGAAGCTATCTAAGGGAGATTGTGAAGGTCTTGAAGATCCAAGGAGCATCTAACACCATCTTGTTTCAATCCTTGCTTGCTAGTGGTTTGCATTTTGTTATTTTAATCATGTCTCTTGTTAATTTTAGCTACTTTTTTATTGTTCTTGTAAGCCTTATGGGCTAAACACTCCATTGTCTAGATTATGATGAAACTTTTGTTTATGTGATGATGAATTTATGAATTGGTCAAATGGGTTTATGTCAAGATTCAGGATGAAGTTATGATTGTATTCCAATGATGTTGTAAATTTGTGTAGGTTGATTAGTGTTCAAGAATAATGAATGTTTAGTCATACTATGTTGGAAAACCATGATCAAACATTTGTTTATAATCTTACAACTTGTTTTTAAGATTATGCCATGAGATTAGGAATGATAATTGGTTTCTTGAATGTAATAAAACTTGCATAAGTATACTTTCTTTCACTAAAGTTTGGAAAAACCATGGTAATATTATGATTTGTTGAATATGATTATCATGTGAATTAGGAAATTATGGCCAAATGACCTCATTTGCATGATTGTGTTCATAGATTGTAAGTTGGAAGAAATTATGACTTTGTTGAATTTATGCAACTTAGGGTGATTAGTGTGTATAAGTCATATTAGTTTTCCTTAAGTTGTAGAATTAAGATTCTTGACGAATGACTAATTCTTGATTAAATCTTGACATAGACCTTGACATTAGGCTTCATTGAATAATCCTGGGTGATTAGAATGTGTTCTTCATTTTAATTTTCCAAAAGATTATAGGATTAGATATCTTTGACCGGAATCTAGTCAACATATGATTTTACCAATTCATAGTATTCACATCACTAGACTAAGTGAAATCATAATCTAGGCGATTTTCTTACACTTTAAATTATTTTAAAAATCTTTTTATTCAATTATTATTTCAAAAATTCACAAACCCAACTTTTCATGTGTTTGCTAAACATTGATCGAGATTTAGTATCGAGAGCTATCGTGTCCACGGATTGATATCCGGTTCTTACCGTAAGCTATATTGCTATGCGATAGGTACACTTGCCTATTGTGTGTGATTTAGTTCTTAGTAAAAACCATTTTAAAACTAAAATTTTTGTGAAAAAATCCATTTAATAAATATATAGTTTCACGCACATCAAGTTTTTGGCGCCGTTGCCGGGGACACGGTGATTTCAAGAAAAATCAGAGTTGGTGATTTAGCTTAGTTTTTAGTGTAAAAATATTTTTATTTTATTTTATTTTATTTCACTAGTTTGATCTTTGACTCTTAGATTTTATTAATTATTTTAGTTTATTTTTCAAATTTTTGTTTTATTTTATTTTTATTTTTATTTTTAACAGGTTTGATTCGGTAACTCGTTTATGCATTAAGTGTGTATGTCCTCAACCCCCGAGCTGGACACTGTCGAGCCTAGATCGGAACCGGAGCGGTATTTTCGGCAAAGGTTGCGGGAGCGGTCCCGCGTTGTAGCAAATACCATCGAAGGAGACGGAGAGACCGACAATATCTTTGGCACGGGAGACACGACCATGGCAGACCAAGATGATGACCGGACGATTTCTGACTTCGCGAAACCATCACTTGGAGGATTGGAGCCAAGCATCACCCGACCGACTGTTGAGGCCAACAATTTCGAGATCAAGTCAAGTATCATCCAAATGGTTCAGAACACTGTTCAGTTTGACGGGAAGGATCACGAGGATCCTAATCTCCATATCGTGGGATTTCTGGAGATTTGCGCCACTTTCAACATCAATGGCGCGTCTGATGATGCCATTCGGCTTCGGTTATTCATATTCACTCTACGTGACCGAGCCAAGGCATGGCTGATTTCCCTTCCCTCGGGCTGTATTACCACTTGGAATCAGATGTCTGAAAAATTCTTTGAGAAATACTTTCTTCCCCAGAAAACTGCGAAGCTGAGAGTTCGGATTCTTTCGTTCCAGCAGGATGATGGTGAGACATTTTACGAGGCGTGGGAGCGGTTCAAGGATCTGATGAGAAAGGTCCCACATCACGGTTTAGAGTTATGGAGGCAATGCGAGACATTCTACAATGGTCTCGATGTGAGCGGAAGACAGTGGCTTGACAGTTATGCGGGTGGAGATTTTGGAGTGAAGCGACCACGAGAGGCGTTTGAATTGCTCGAGAAAGCAGCTAGGAAGAGCTATTCTCAATAGGCCCCGAGAGCCAAGGCACCCAAGCAGGGTGTCCATCAGGTTGATTCCTATACTGCTTTGACTGCACAGTTGGAGGCACTCTCCAACAAAATCGAGCAGATGTCTGTGAACAAAGTCCAATCTTGTTGTGAGATATGTGGGGGACCACACCATAGTGGGGAGTGTTCGATTAGGGATAGATCCGTTCACGAGCAGGTTGACTACATGGGCAACCAAAATCAGTCTCAAAATAATCCCTACAGTAACACTTATAATCCGGGGTGGAGGAATCACCCAAATTTCAGTTGGAAGTCTGGTACCACAAACCAGCAACCACCCAGATTCAATCCGCGCCCCCCATTCCAAAATCAGTCTCACGGTCAGTCCTCACAGATTCCTCCTCCACAGAACCAGTTCCAAAATCAAGGTTCTTGCAGTGGGTCACAACCCGCTCCTGAAAAGCGATCCAATTTAGAGGACATGGTTGCACGGTTGCTATCTAACTCCGAGAGCCAAAGCCAGTTGGCTCAGAAACATAATCAATATATGGAAGACCGCTTCCATATGAATGAGACGGAGTTGAGGAACCAAAAGGCATCGATGCAAGCCATAGAGAATCAGGTAGGACAAATTGCTAAGTTGCTATCCGAAAGGCAACAAGGTGGTCTCCCGAGTAACACTGAGCCGAATCCTAATGCTCATGTTAAGGCCATCACGTTGAGGAGTGGTAAATCCACCACTGCACCTCCTCCACCGGCTTCCCCTTCTTCTTCTCTTCCGCCGGTGATTGAGGAGGTTGCGACTGAGATTCCTGCTGAGGTGCATTCCAGGCTAGGCCCAGCAAGTACAGCACAAGCAAAGGAACCAGTCAAGGACAACACTCCTCCTGTCCCATACCCCAGCAGGTTGAAGAAGCAGAAATTTGAGGAACACTATGGTAAATTTCTGGAGTTGTTTAAGCAGATGCATATCAATCTGCCATTTGTTGAGGCACTTGCTCAGATGCCTAAGTATGCCAAGTTTTTGAAGGACATCCTCACCAACAAGAAGAAGTTGGAGGAGTTATCTCATGTTACATTGAGTGAGGAGTTTCACTATTCCATGCTTGATTGGAAGTTTATCAGTCAGTAATGCATTGGCTGACTTGGGGGCTAGCATCAATCTAATGCCCTATGCTGTGTTTGAGAAACTTGGTGTTGAGGAACTTAAGCCAACCCTAATGAGCATCCAGCTTGCCTATCGGTCAGTCAAATATCCGAGAGGTATAGTTGAGAATTTGTTGGTTAAGATTGATCGATTTGTATTTCCTGTGGACTTTGTGATCCTTGATATGGATGAAGACAAGAATGTACCTCTCATTCTTGGTCGTCCATTCCTAGCCACTGCTAGAGCCCTCATTGATGTTTGCTCGGGCAAACTGACACTTAGAGTTTATGATGAGGAGGTGACCTTTGATATCGGAAGGTCAATGAGGCATCCACAGAGTCAGGACGATTCACTCTACTTCATTGATGTTGTTGATTCATGTATGAGTGATCCATCACAGGATGAGTGTGTTGTGGAGGCGTTTGACACCCAGTTGTTAGGAGGGGAGGATGTAGATCCAGTCACCGAGGGTCGATTTGATGAGGAGATGGTGGCATTGCTGAGCCACGATCCTTCCCCTCAGGATGAAGTGTTTGAAGTCATGGATCGCAAGGCTGAGCCTAAGGCATTACCTTCTGTTGAAGACCCACCATCTGTTAAGCTTAAGGAGCTTCCCGGTCATTTAGAGTTTGCATTCTTAGATGGTGAGTCTCGGTTGCCCGTTATCATTTCGTCTGCGTTGACGAGTGGAGAGAAGGCCAAATTGCTTGAGGTTCTGAAGATACACAAGAAGGCGATCGCATGGAAGATCATGGACATCAAGGGCATCAATCCATCTTTTTGCACTCATAAGATCTTGATGGAGGAGGAATTTAAGCATGTAGAGCAGCATCAGAGACGTCTGAATCCCAATATGCAAGACGTCGTGAAGAAGGAGGTTATCAAGTTACTTGATGCAGGTTTGATTTATCCTATTTCTGAGTCCCCTTGGGTGAGTCCGGTGCAAGTTGTCCCGAAGAAGGGTGGGATGACAGTGATTACCAATGAGAGAAACGAGTTGATTCCTACTCGTACTGTGACCGGATGGAGAGTTTGCATCGATTACCGCAAACTGAAAGATGCCACCAGGAAAGACCACTTCCCCTTGCCTTTTATTGATCAGATGTTGGAAAGATTGTCAGGCAAGACGTACTATTGTTTCTTGGATGGTTTTTCGGGATACTTTCAAATCCCAATTGCTCATGAGGATCAGGAGAAGACGACATTCACATGTCCCTATGGCACATTCGCGTACAGGCGAATGCCCTTTGGACTGTGCAATGCCCCTACCATATTTCAGCGTTGTATGGTGGCTATTTTTCATGATATGATTGAGGACTCCATGGAAGTATTTATGGATGACTTTTCTGTTTTTGGGAGTTCCTTTGATCATTGCTTGGAAAATCTGAGGAAGATGTTAGCTAGGTGTGAAGAAGCTAACTTGGTGTTGAATTGGGAGAAATGCCACTTCATGGTGAAGGAGGGCATTGTTTTAGGGCATAAGATTTCACGTGACGGACTTGAGGTCGACCGAGCCAAGATTGAGACCATTGTCAAGCTTCCGCCACCCACTTCTGTGAAATCTATTCGGAGTTTCTTAGGACACGCGGGGTTTTATAGGCGTTTCATCAAGGATTTCTCAAAGATAGCTCACCCCATGACTCAGCTTCTTGAGAAAGATGCCCCGTTCGTGTTTTCTGATGAATGCCTTCATGCATTTAGGTTGTTGAAGGAGAAGTTGGTTAATGCTCCTATCATGATCGCCCCCGACTGGGCACTCCCGATTGAGCTTATGTGTGACGCAAGCGATTTTGCGGTTGGGGCAGTCTTGGGTCAAAGGAAGGACAAGCACTTCCACCCGATTTACTATGCAAGCAAAACTCTGAATGATGCCCAGGAGCACTACACCACCACTGAAAAGGAGCTCCTAGCTGTGGTCTTTGCGTTTGATAAATTTCGTTCCTATCTTGTTCTTTCAAAGACCATTGTGTTTACGGATCATGCAGCCCTCCGTTACTTGTTTAGAAAGCAAGATGCTAAACCCAGGCTGATTCGTTGGATTCTGTTGTTGCAAGAATTCGACATTGAAATCCGTGACAAAAAGGGGGCCGAGAATGTTGCAGCAGATCACCTCTCCCGTCTCGAGTGCTCAGCTTCATCAGAACTTGTGGGGTCATGTCACACCCTGAGCCGGCAGGCTGGATCGACTTTCCCGCGGGCGGTAGGTTCCCGGGGCGTGATATCTTGAATGATAATCGAAATGATCAGATTGTTTGCATGGCACATGATGTATAATGAGAAATACTAACATGACATATGATATAGAATTACAAAGTTAAATTACAAAGTTATGTTCATAATTTAACTAAGTAAATATATCCAAAAAGATTCATTGGTTGTCATTCAAAAATATGTTCATCACAAAAATGAAGCTAAGTCTTCTAGAGTCCACTAGCTTAATCCTTGAAAGTTGGTGACTAAACCTGTTCGTCACCTGAGAAAAACATGCGTTTAAACAAAGTCAACACTAGGTTGGTGAGTTCATAAGTTTAGTAACTGAAAACCATTGAATTTATGTTAGTCATGTTCACAATGTTTCACACAAGTTGTATTGATAATTGAATCCCATGTTTCACGCAATGTCCTCTCCATGGTTGTATGCACAGATAATGTCTCATACAGTCAAGCATGCTTATATATAGGGCATACGAAAGGGTCGAGCCTACGACCCGCCTAGATGCCATCCCACCACATGCTTAACTGCACTCAACACTACCTGTAATACAACGATGGATACCCATTTCCTTTCACCCATGATTTCCCGGTATGTTTATCCAAACAATGAAAAGGAAGAGACGTAATTATCTCTATTAGCTATTCCTTATGGATTAGCCCGGCATGTAAGATATCATACTCGATATCTAGAGCGAAACTTAGTAGTTTCTGTAGCTAATCATGACTGATTAGCCCGGCATGTAAAATTGCCAAACAATTGAATAAAGAGACATAATTGTCTCTGTTAGCTATTCCTTACGGATTAGCCCGGCATGTAAGATATCATACTCGATATCTAGGGCGAGACCTAATAGTCTCTGTGACTGTCAGTACTAACCAGTCCGGTATGTAAGATATCATACTCGATATCTAGATTGGAACGTAATAGTCCCAGTAGCTGTCATCCCTGACCAGCCCGGTATGTGAAATGTTTTACCCATGATTCCTACTTGAGACATGATAGTCTCAGTAGCTGTCGTATCTGATCAGCTCGGTGTGTAAGATATCCTCCCACGATATCTATTGAAATGAATACATTCCCTAGATTTCATGAATGTTAATAATTAGAATGATAGCACCTCTCGTGCCCGGCGTGATTTCATTAGCTTACCCAAATCCTTAGTGATTAGTGTTCGTGATTTACCCAATTGATCTATGGTTGCGTAACCGGCATCCTCTGACGGTTATAAGTTGTGCTCTAAATAGAGTCTTACTAGGTAGTGATAGTATGTGTGGGAATACCATCCCCAGAGTGTGCGCGTGCGATATCCTCCTCGATATCACAAGTAATTTTCTCAAATGTTAACTCGTTGTTGAGTGTTCTTACTAACTTGAACCGATGTGTTATAAGAACTTGTCTTATACACAATGTTAGTAAGGTATGAATGATCTTGTTATCATGAAGTTACATTATCATGATTATCATTCTTGTCATCTTGTAATTGTTATTGTCATGTTATCCCTTGTTTTCCCGTTGTTCTATCGTGTAAGAATGATGCACAGTTGTAAGATATGTTCTAGCAACTTACATTATCCTATGGTGTTAATATGTCACAATTCTAGGTTAGCATGTAGCATCCTAGCTAATTCAGGTATGATAACATCAAATATGCAAGCGTGTAATGGTAAACGATAATAAAGATGAGCAATTATTATCTAAATCATAATATAAGCAATATGTTAATAGAACTTTTAAGTAAATAAAAGTTTAACATGTTTCTCAGCCCCGAGCTTTGAAATCAGTAAAGATTAGAAAAGGGGCATATGAACTCACCTCATTGTAGTTGTAGTTGACAATGTATAAACAAGAAATGCACGCGCTCTTTGTTGAATTTGTAGTAGTTTTCACGCTCCTGTATTGATTTCACGTAGTTTGTAACTTGTAAGTATGAGTTGTAGTTGTTTGTGTTTGTATGTGTGTATGTGTTAGCCCTAAAGTTGGCTAACACTCGTAAGTCTCGGTCATTATTCGGCCCTAATTCGCTTACGAAGGATGTTATTAACACTTAATCAATTTAGGTTAAGCTTAGGATATCTCATTACTTGTGTCATGTTTTACCTTGTTTTAACCTTGTCGTGTTGAGTCACCTTGCCCATCATCTTTGTTTATAGAACTTGAACTTTAGATTATAACTTATAAATCCTTAACCCAATTGACTTAAAGTTAACCCACTTTGTTATTGACTTTATATCTACTTTATTTTTACTTGTCATAATATGTCACCATTTTGATCAAACATAGTGTTTTAGATTTTTATGAGGTCTTTGCACTCGTAATCCATCCCCTTTGTAATAAAAATGAGATTAGTATATCCCCATGCATGTATGGTTCCTTCTGATGTATTCAAGTGTGTATTTCCCATTTTAGTCTAGTGGGCCGAATAATATGTACGTGGCCAATAGTAAGTGTGCGGGCCAACTGTTGGGCCGAAAGGGTCTCCTGGGCCAACGCACTCTTTTGGGCCTGAATGACTGTTATTGGGCCGAATAACTGGGCCAAGGCAGTCACATGGGCTGCCCAGTATCTTGTGTCGAATGGTTGTTACTTGGGCCAGCATATGTTGTAACCACATAAGTAAAAGTGGGCCGAAGGAAGCTGTTGGGCTACTTCTTTGGGCCGATTGAATTTAGGTGAGTTTAACCACTATGGGCCGAGTAATATAGGCTGTTAGAGGTGTGTGGGCCGAAACAAAGAGTCCATGAGCCGAGCAGATGTGTTTGGCCAAATAAGGTTCTGGTCACAGTGGTGTTTGGTCGGCCGCATGGATGTGGTCTGGGCGAATGGGCTCCCTGTTGGCCGAATGTGTCCCGATCAACTGAGTGGGTTGGCCGAAATGATGGACGGGCGAATGAGAAGGAGGTGTTTAGGCCGAAAGAGGGTGGTCTGGCCGTATGTGAGCTGATGGCCGAATGGCAACTAGGAGCCGAATGAGAGGTGGCTGTGGATGAATGGGTGTGTAGTCGAGCGAGTGAGGTCCGGCGAATGAGGATTCTTTCGGTAGTCCCTGGCTCATGCGGCCCAGCTTCGGCCTTGAGCCTTTCGGCTGGCTGGGTGTACCCTCATTCGGCCATGGCGGCTGTCGCAGCAAGACCTCTTCATGTCGAGGTCTGGTGGTCGAACTCAAGGCCAGACACATTTCCACCCTAACCAGGACTCATTTAGGTTTGGTTTTTAGGATTCTAGATGGTAGGAAGCCGGCTAAGTAGTGGGTCGAACAAATGGGTTGAAAACCCTAGTTTTCGGGATCTTTGCAGCTGATTACCTCGAGTTCGGTTGGATTTCACTCCAGATCGGTTGTACTTTTGTGTAGAGGAGATCAATACCTTCGTGTAGGTTCAAGAATCACTCAATTTCATCAAGAAATGAGTGAGTTATGGGATTTTGAAGTTTGAAATCTAGTGAGGAGGAGGATGGCCGGGATTAGGGTTTGTGGAGAGGGAAGAAGAAGAAAGAAATGAGGAAAATACCCTCATTTAGGGTATTTATACCCCGTGGGGGTTCGGGTTCGTTTTTGTTGCTCGGTTCGCGAAATCGTCGCGTATCTGGCACGATACGCGCGTATTCTACTCATTTAAGATAATTCATATCTTTTAAATAAAAGAAGTTAATTTAGTTATTTTGATGAGTTTCAATATTGTAAAATGTTATTTATTTTATTTTATTAATTTAATTTCGTTCGTGTCGTGTTTTCGTTTCCGTTTCGTCAGAAAACGTCACTTACGCGCGTTTTCGTACAGAGTGCTAACTGTACGAACACGATCGTACGTTTCATTTTCTGATTTGGTTTCCTACTTATCAGTTATCGTTCAGAATGTTAAACTCACAGATATGTTTGTGTGAATCGTCACCCACACAAACACGCTGTTAGTTTATTATTCTGAAACGACACCGCAATATTATTTGAATTGTGTTTTCTCACTGTCGGACTCAATTAAACTTCCTATTTTCACATTGTTTTCGTACTGATTTGTTGGCCATCGGATTCCTGTTATCTATGGATATCAGATCGCAACCGGTAGGTTATTGTCATTCGTTTGTTCACTGTTGTTTCTCTTGAGTTGTTGTATTTACTGTATTTAAGTTTTCACTTAAACACATACAACTGTTGTTTGTTTTCTGTGTTCTGTTGTCACACAACTGTTCGTTCACTGTATTTACACACAGTGAATGGTGAAAGTACACACACCGTACGGACTTGCCGGACGGTCTGGTATTAGTTGTCACAGGTCACACATAAATGACAATTTCCCCCACGAGTTTCTTATGCACATACAGACGCAGGATGAGTAGTGTCCTTGGTTTGCTGATTTAGCGAATTATCTCACGTGTGGGGTTGTTTTGAAGGGCTTGACATATCAACAGAAGAAGAAGTTCTTTTCTGATGTCATGTATTACCTGTGGGAGGATCCTTACTTGTTTAGGATTGGAGCTGATCAGATTGTGTGTAGGTGCGTGTATGGAGGTGAAGCGCACAAGATTTTGACGCATTGTCATGAGGGACCGACTGGTGGTCATCATGGAGCGACTCTTACTGCGAAGAAGGTTTTTGACGCCGGATTCTATTGGCCCACCATCTTCAGAGACGCTCATGATACGGTCCGAGCTTGCGATGCTTGCCAAAGGGCAAGCAACATCTCATCACGGGATGAGATGCCCCAGAATGGAATCCAAGTCTGTGAAATTTTTGACGTCTGGGGTATTGATTTCATGGGGTCGTTCCCAACATCTCACGGTAACCGATACATTCTAGTTGCAGTCGATTATGTTTCCAAGTGGGTGGAGGCTCAAGCCTTGCCCACCAATGATGCTAGAGTGGTCGTGAGATTTCTGAAACAGTTGTTTTCTCGCTTTGGTGCCCCCAAAGCACTCATTAGTGACCGTGGGACTCATTTCTGCAACTCCCAACTCGACAAGGCGTTGTCACGCTATGGAGTGAACCATAGATTTTCAACGCCATACCATCCACAGACCAGTGGACAGGTAGAGGTCACTAATCGGGGCATCAAGCGCATTTTGGAGAAGACGGTTGGTCAAAACCGCAAGGATTGTTCAGTGAAGCTGAATGACGCGTTGTGGGCATTCCGAACAGCCTACAAAACTCCCATAGGAACCACACCATTCAAATTGATTTATGGGAAAACGTGTCACCTCCCCGTTGAACTCGAGCATAAAGCCTATTGGGCGCTGAAATCCATCAATATGGATATAACTAGTGCGGGGGAGAGCCGATTCTTGCAGATTCATGAGGTTGAGGAGCTAAGGAATGATGCTTATGATAGCTCCAAGAGGTACAAGGAACGTACAAAGACGCTACATGATAGCCACTTGAAGGACAACAAGCAATTCCAAGTGGGTGATCGCGTTCTGCTTTATAACTCACGTCTTAGGTTGTTCCCGGGCAAACTGAAGTCTCGATGGTCTGGCCCGTACACAGTTCATGAAGTCTTCCCATATGGAACTGTGGAGATTGGGCATGAGGATGGCAGAATTTCCAAGGTGAATGGCCATCGGTTGAAGAAATACTTGTCCGGACCCGTCGAGCCGGCATTGGAGGTTGTCGTACTCCACCCCAAGGACTACTGAATTCGGTGACTCGAGTCTAGCTGAGAACTCAGTAAACTTAGCCATCCCGAGAGGTTCTCGGTTTAAAAAAAAATCTGCAGGTTCGCACGGCCGTGCGACTAGCTGCACGGCCGTGCGCTTTTGCTGATGCACGACCGTGCGGCCCGTACGCACGACCGTGCGCCGTATCAGATTTGCCTAATAACTACCCCACTTGACACCATCTCTCCCATAATTCACTTCCACATTTTCAGAAACGGTTCCCCATCGATTTCTCTCGTTTTTCATCTTCCAATTCAAGATTCAAAGGTATTAATCTCCTCCAATCCTTCAATTAATCTTTCTTTTTAATGAAATTCCTAAACTTCTTAGATTTGTCCAAATTAGGGCTTGTAAATACACCATATTGGTTTAGAATTGTTAGGATCTGTATAAATTTGGTTAATTTTAGGGTTGTTCATGAAAAATCTCGTGTTTGTTCGACTTTGATTTCGGTTCTACACAGTGCACGACCGTGCGGCTCGATGGTGCAACCCTTGCACTGCCAGTGCAGACTCAAAATCAAAGGCACATGACAGTGCGCTAACCCCGCACGACCGTGCTCAACGACAGTGCTTCAATTGCACTGCCTGTGCGATGAACAACCTCACGAGGTGCACGACCGTGCCTAAGCCCGCACGACCGTGCTGTGGACAGTGCTGGGTTTGCACTGCCAGTGCTAAGGTCATTTTGAGGATGGCACGACCGTGCCTTAGACACGCACGACCGTGCGCCTTGGCTGTGCCAGCCCTGCACTGCCTGTGCTAGTTTCATTTTGGGTTGGCACGGCCGTGCAAGTTTCTGCACGACCGTGCATATGTCCTGATCAGCCCAGTTTTTTCCTGTTTCATTCGACTTTTTTTCTGTTTCATTTTGTTCTTGAAATCTAATTTTTTTAGGAATTTTCTTAAACAGATGGATCACCCTTTCCTACGATTTGATCCGAACGACAAGCGCGATGCCCCCTCTATTCCCATGTTACATTCTCTGTGGGGGTGTCGACGCCAAATCGAGCCTATGAAGTATCTTAGTTGGGACTTGGTGGTCAACCTCAATCAACAAACAAGACTACAGCCATTAATATCTGAACCATGGTCTCGCCTATTCTACATCAACCGTCCGCAATATCGCGAGCTGCTAATGGACTTCTTTGCCTCATACTCCTTTAGTTTCCCCTCACAGAACGTTTACCGAAAACGTTTTGGGTTGACCTTCCGTTTGGGGGGAAAATGGAGGAGATTATTAGTCGCGCAGTTCGCGACTAGGATGGGTTTGTACACGGAGGGGGAACTTGATTCGGAATTTTTGATGGACTGCATGATTTCGAGGATGAAATTGAAAAGGCCACGTTTTGGGCCGAGGTTGCTGAGGGGGTTGATGGGTTGTAAAACACATCCGGTTTTTAAATAGTTTTTAGTTGATTTTAAGTTGTAAATATGTCGATTTTGTTTATTTTTTAGATTCTTTTTACATTTTATTGTTTTTACAGGCTTGTAGAATGAAATGAGCGGAAATCGAGTTCGAAACCCGAAGGAATCGAGTCCCGGTTGAAATCAAGAGAAAAAGACAAGTTTTAATGATTATGACGTCATCGCGGTACGCGATGAGGAGAAATACCACCTTCGCGGTACGCGAAGGATTTCGGGGGTTCCCCGCTTATTTTGTCCATCGCGGTACGCGATATATTTTTGAATGGAGCTCCGCGGTACGCGAGAAGTTTAAATTTTGAAAAAAAGTCAAATTCAAGCGAGATTAAATAGGAAACGCTCCCCAGTCGTTTCATTCACCATTCTCGACCATTTTTGGAGCAGGAGAGCATTACAGGAGCTTGAGGAAGCATTTGGGAAGCATTGGAGGGCTAGAAGACCTTGTTTACATGTGAAATCATCTTGGTTACTCTTTGTTCTCATTTGTTCTTAATTTTCAGTATTATATTTCATCTTGTTCTGTTGATTCTGAGATTTCTTGACTGATGATGATGTTATTAGGCTAGTTGTTTGATTCTACTTAGGTTAGAATGATTGTTTGAATGATTATTGATGACTATTGACTATTGTTTTAGTTTATGATGGAAAACACTTTTGTAACATATTTTATTGTGTCATTTTGATGAGTTTTGCATATCTAATCTTGATTATATCAGTTTATATCATGTTCCATACGTGTTTATTGAATGTCTTTCGGTGTTAGACACGTATTAGGTCATCGACTTGGTGTTATGACTAGTTTGTGGCTTGTTTGATATCACTAGCCATAGGAAAAGATATAATTGATGTTTTTAGGGTTCTTTGTGTATCTAAGTCTAGAAATCCGGAAGGTGATAGACTTGTCGGGTGATCTTTAGCATTAGGGTTTTCTTAATAATTACCCGGGAGGATTGGTTAATTGAAAGACTTAGTGTTATTGTCATTTCGTGTCAAATTAGACATTTTAAGATTACTCCTTGCATCTTTGGTGTATTGGAATAAGGAAATCAGGAATGTGACTTGTTCATTTGAGTACATAAGTGTTATTGGAAAAATCCGGGAGGTGATTCAATTAACTAGTGTGTTTATTGCAAAATTAGATTTTCTTAGTTGGTTTTATCTGGTAATTGTTCCAGAATCCATTAGGTTACCTATATTTTGCTGTTTAAGATCCTAGTTCCATCATATCAAACAAAGTCAATAGTGTCAATAATCACAAACAGGAATTCTACCTAAGTAGAGTTTTTTCATTTGTTTAGGTTTTTCTAAAACTGTAAACCATTTCTTTTAATTAAATTCATTAATCTATTTTAGGGTTTAAATATTAGTTAAATTGTTTTTCCTAATTTAATTAGGATAAATACTTTAATTGAATTGCCATTTTTATTCAAAACCCCCCATTTGTTTTAAATCATTTTCTAATTTTATTTCGTTAAGTCAGTGTCTCGTGGGTTCGATATCTGGACTTTCGTTAGCTATTCTACAATTGATAGGTACACTTGCCTGTCGTAGTGGTTTAGTTTAGGATTTTCGGTTTTAACTCGTTGTAATTAAGTTGAGTCTAGGTTAGTGTTTGTAGTTATTTTCTTAGACCACTTTCGAGGACATCAGGGGTATATGATCCTAGAAGAGCTAAGGCCACAAAACTACGAGACCCACTTCACAGGTTCATTCATCGGATCCTGGTCAGCACCATTATGCAGCGAGGCGACAGCTTGGGCAATGTGCCCACTAGAGATTTGTTTTATCTCTACTTCTTGATTAGGGGCATCCATTGCAATATTGCCCATTGCTTAGCCTATTTTCTCACGACCAGTTCAGGAAAACTGGCGTCTAGCCACATTTGCGGGGGTGCTTACATCACACAGCTAGCTGACTCGTTCGGGCTTCTGACCGAAGAGAACATCGCCGGCTTCACTCATGTATGTGATACATCCCCGCTTGATATGAGAACTCTTCGTTACATGAAGATAGTGGAGTAGACGCCGGTCGGGATGCGGTTGATGGGTCGGGATGGTCGGATCTGGGATCCAGTTCCTGAGGAGAATGAAGAAGAGGAGGAGGAAGAGGAACACGAGGAGGAGAGGGGCCCCGAAGGAGGGGGGACACATGGTATGGGACTTGGGGGTTTTGACTACGGGTATCCCCCCAATGATGAGTTTTTGGACTTTGCACCCACTCATGGTCCGGACCCCCGTCCAATCTGGACTTTTGGCACAGTTTTTCGGGATTGCAGGTGTCCCAGGAGGAGCTGCACGCTGAGCAGCAAAGATTTAATCAACGTATAGATAATTTTCAGACTGAGCAGACCAGGCAATATGAATTGCTGCATCAGATACAGGTCGACCAGAGACGGAGCTTTGAGTGGCTTTTTGTGTCTCATCAGTCGGCTGCGGCTTTTCATCAGTTCGATGTTTCTGAGCCACCACGGTTTGACTATGGCTATTCTTCAGGTGGTACGCAGAAACGTTCCAGGGAGGTCATGATGGAGAAGTGAGCGGTTCGGGACCGCATGATGATGAGGAGGACTAGTCTGATGTCCTCCCTCCCCCGCAGTTTAGCTTAGTCTGGTGGTTATCTATATTTTTGAGAGTTATACATTTTGCTGTACGTATTAACTCTGTTTAGTATAGTTTTTATTTTTTATTTGGGTTGTAAACAATATTTTTGTTTGGTTGTTTTATGGATTGATGGATCTGGTGCTTTGGTTTTGGTCCCTTGGTTGTTGTGAGTTGTTGCTTTCAGCTTTGTTTTGTAGATGATTTTTAGTGCAGGTACACGGAATGCCCTTACCGTTACAAGGCTCATGCAGATTTTACACACCGGTCTCTCCAAAGACCCGTAGGGAAGTCTTATTCCTTTTCACGCTCGTGTAAGATCACTCTTATTTTCGCATGTTTTTGTTGCACAATAGGGACATTGTGCAATTCAAGTGTGGGGAGGGGTATACTTTCGGGGTACACGTTTATTGTTGATATAACTTTGTTTGTCCAAGAGTAATAAACATTTTTGCAATGAACCTTTTATTGTTTTTGGTGCAATTAATTATTTTTTGTAATCAACAAGTTAAGCAAACAAGTTTTTGATAATTAAAAATAAGGCTTGTTTTGATAAGGGTATCTTAATTTGGAATTCTTAACAAGTGAAATAAAACTTTTTGTTATCATCAATTGTGATTAGATGAAAGGAGGAACTACAAGTTATATCCAATATTTTTTTTACCCATTCCTTCCATTTTTTGTGAGCAAATTAAACCTTGAGCATTAGTAGGCATTGCATATTTTATGGATTGAGTGTGCCGGATGTTTGATTCAAATTAATATTTGTTTAAAACATACATCTCCATAGTCATAAGTTTTAACAAAGGTGTATTTAATCAAGGCATTCAAACAAACCCTCATCACCACTTTCTCCATCAACTCATTTCTTTTATTGAAATCTAATTTCAAAGTTGGCAAGAAGTTATATTTCCTTTTAGTAGTTCTTGTGAAACAAATAATTAAGCAACACAATGTTTGCTTGTTGATGTACATATGTCAAAAAAAAAACTCGTTTAAGCCAAAAAGGCTTTGTAGTATATTTTTTGTTTTCGATTTCTTAGCCAAAGGATTTCCCATATCTCAATCCTTCTATCCCCATCCATCCTACAACCGAAACACAACCTAATAAAAGGCCTTTTGATTAAATTAAGCTTTGTTTTTGCTATTTGATTTAGAGTTGATTTTTATTACAAATATCATATTTGTTGATCCATTGTCTTGGCAATTGAGTGTTCTATACATACACATTACATGTATGAATTCGAAATAAACCGAGTATGTGTGAACATTGTAAGAAATATAAGGTGTAACATGTTAGTGAATCCTCTTGTTTATAAATTCTTGTTGATAATTTTGATTTTATTTTCTTGCTTAAAATTTCAAATTTGGTAAACCTTTGAAAAACAATCTAAGTTTTTAATTATTTGATTCATCTTTGCTTACAAGTTGATTATTGGAATTTGGTTTCACCATTAAGGTTCTTTGTTTGCTTGAGGACAAGCAAAGTTCAAGTGTGGGGATGTTTGATATACATTAAATTATACATATTATTCGACTCAATTTCCCCCGGTTTTAACGTTAACAACATGCAAATTCATTCACAAATAGTCCTAATTATTGTTTTTGTGAATTTGTAGGATAAAGGGCCTTGCTCGGAAGAAAATCAAGCCTTATATGGAAATTCAGCATTTTCTGAGCAAATCCCCAGATGTGCACTGTCATGTCAAATCTTGCACTGGCAGTGCCGGCCCATGCACGACCGTGCACAACTTTGCACGACCGTGCAACCAGGTAGTGCTAGGCCATGCATGGCAGTGCTGGCCTATGCACGACCGTGCACCTTCTTGCATGACCGTGCAACCAGGTAGTGCTAGGCCATGCATGGTAGTGCCGACCTATGCACGACCATGCATAAGCCAAGCACGACAGTGCAACCTAGCCAGTGCCGGGCCAAAGCAAGGTAGTGCCGGGCCAAATGGAGGTAGTGCCGGCCATGACGACTTGAGCACGACCGTGCCTGACACCTCGAGTCAATTTTCGAGACTTAGCTGAAAATGGCAACTTCGACAACCGTCCCAGACAAAAAGTAAAGTATTGTAGCACCTTGCACGACCGTGCACCTATGGTGCGCGACCGTGCCAAGTTCCAGAATTTCTATAAATTGAGCTTTTCACCTCATTTCAAAGGGTTGGACTTCCTGGAGCCAAAATACCTTCTGTTCAGATTTCTTGAAGCTATCTAAGGGAGATTGTGAAGGTCTTGAAGATCCAAGGAGCATCTAACACCATCTTGTTTCAATCCTTGCTTGCTAGTAGTTTGCATTTTATTATTTTAATCATGTCTCTTGTTAATTTTAGCTACTTTGTTATTTTTCTTGTAAGCCTTATGGGCTAAACACTCCATTGTCTAGATTATGATGAAACTTTTGTTTATGTGATGATGAATTTATGAATTGGTCAAATGGGTTTATGTCAAGATTCAAGATGAAGTTATGATTGTATTCCAGTGATGTTGTAAATTTGTGTAGGTTGATTAGTGTTCAAGAATGATGAATGTTTAGTCATACTATGTTGGAAAACCATGATCAAACATTTGTTTATAATCTTACAACTTGTTTTTAAGATTATGCCATGAGATTAGGAATGATAATTGGTTTCTTGAATGTTATAAAACTTGCATAAGTATATTTTCTTTCACTAAAGTTTGGAAAAACCATGGTGATATTATGATTTGTTGAATATGATTATCATGTGAATTAGGAAATTATGGCCAAATGACCTCATTTGCATGATTGTGTTCATAGATTGTAAGTTGGAAGAAATTATGACTTTGTTGAATTTATGCAACTTAGGGTGATTAGTGTGTATAAGTCATACTAGTTTTCCTTAAGTTGTAGAATTAAGATTTTTAATGAATGACTAATTCTTGATTAAATCTTGACATAGACCTTGACATTAGGCTTCATTGAATAATCCTAGGTGATTAGAATGTGTTCTTCATTTTAATTTTCCAAAAGATTAAAGGATTAGATATCTTTGACCGGAATCTAGTCAACATATGATTTTACCAATTCATAGTATTCACATCACTAGACTAAGTGAAATCATAATCTAGGCGATTTTCTTAGACTTTAAATTATTTTAAAAATCTTTTTATTCAATTATTATTTCAAAAATTCACAAACCCAACTTTTCATGTGTTTGCTAAACATTGATCGAGATTTAGTATCGAGAGCTATCGTGTCCACGGATTGATATCCGGTTCTTACCGTAAGCTATATTGCTATGCGATAGGTACACTTGCCTATTGTGTGTGATTTAGTTCTTAGTAAAAACCATTTTAAAACTAAAATCTGTGTGAAAAAATCCATTTAATAAATATATAGTTTCACGCACATCACATGTGTGTTTAAAGGCATGCATGTGTGCATAAATGTGATTTTAGGCTACTAGAGATGTGTTACTACCTTCTAGAGCTTCTAGATCATGGAGATGATGACAAGAACAGCCCCTAGTTTGTCTGAACAGCAGGCTTTGAGTAGCAACAAGCGGTGATGGTGGTCTTCGAGCTCTAGCAATCACCTTCCACTTCCAAGCCTTCAATCCTTCAACCTTTAACCTCAACAATGGTGTTTTTGGGTAGAAATATGGTTTGCAGATGATTCTGGTCGAGAATAACCGAGATGGTGGCGTGAGAGATTAGAAATAATGATGAAATGGTAGTGTAGGCATGATTTGTCTTGGTTTTATAAAGATTTGGCGTCTGGATGTCGTCGCGTACCGCGGAGAGGGGCAAAAAGATGCTTCGCGTACCGCGATGGATTTCGGGATTTAAATTTTCCCGAAACTCGTCGCGTACCGCGATAGGGCCTCTTATGGGCCTTCGCGTACCGCGATGGGCCCTTGAAGAGCCCAATAAGCCTAGTTTTCATGGTTTGATGTGTTCGTCATCGTTTTCACGTTTACGAACTATCGTTTGGCCTCGTTTGAACTTCCAAGTTCAATGTTTGTGTGTTTCGTGAGGTTTCAAGTGTTGTGTTACACGATGTTCTAAACGTTCACCAATGTTCGTGTGTTTTGACACGTGTGTGCTGTTTCTCGATAATTCCTCGAGTTATCTTGTTGTGTGTCAGTGTTTGTACTGTCGTGCCACGTGTCACACTAAATTAAACTAATTCTAGTGCCACATGTATCAATAGTATTTAAATAAACATTTAAATAAATAAAAGTCTGACATGGAAATTACGAGGTGTCACAATTCTTGTACGCATATTCATAATGCATAAAAGTAGCCTAATAATGCTTAGATATCTTCTTCACATTGACTTTGATCTTTATGTTAAAAAGATGAAATGGGGTACATTTGCAAACTTGTAGATTGACTAACTTAATCAAGATCTTGCAAACATGTTTGAGGACATTGTAAAAGACATTGTAAAGAACTTTGATTGCTTATAATATATATATATATATATATATGACTTTTATGATGACTTGCGACTTAGCATGCCTTCTGGAAAACTAGTAAGAACATAGACATAAACTTATACTTCAACTTCTTGCTACATAGAATTAGTATTGCATCTCTTTATTTTTATGTGTTATAACCTATATGAGTGATTAGCAACTATGCAAATAGTTGACAAAATTTGTTTTACATGTGTGACATGTAATTGAAGAAGTTGAATACCTAAGCTAGGATTAGTGGACCTAATTTATAAATTAAACAATTTATGTTATGTTGAGTTTCATTTTGTAATGTTGGATTATGGAATGTTTAAGCATGCTTGTTTGGTTGATTGAATGACATTATTAATATTGATGTTTAATTATTTCAACTTTAAAATTAGCATCATAAGATTATGAACAATCACAATCATGCCCCGACCTATTCTGTCGTCGGTTGGGGTGTGACACTAATATACACGGTTGTCCTTCACAACACAACAATCACAATTTATAGATTGGATGATTATTGTATAATTTCAAAAGTTGAAACTAATTAGCATGATGAGAAATTTAGTTGATTTGTGCATAATCTGAATATTTATGTACTATGAAACAATTTTTCAAAAGAAAATTTAAAACTTTTCATTCTGTGAATCTATTATTTATTGATTTAAATAGTATTTTTTCGAATCATGTCGAAAGAAAACCAATATCATCATATCATCCTAATCAATGAGACGTTAATTTGACGTGGTTTTATTATTTATATGTGATTTAATTTAATTTTATCATTTTTTGGGTGATATGCGCAACCCTATTCAAATTGGTCAACAAAATAAAATATTTAATGACAAATAATTATCCAAAAAATTGCAATCCCAAAAAAAAACGCCACTGTAGATGCATGTATTTTAAGGATTATAAAAATGATATTTTATATTTTAATTTTAAAATATTTTTTTATTATAAGTAATTGTTATAGGTATGAGAAAACATAAAAAAAAAAAATTACGTGGTGTGAGTATTGTACTTAAGTGAAACATCGACGTTTACAACATGGCAATATTCAAAATGAGGCATTGTCTCAATGATATCTCAGGATTCTTTCAAATGGGAGGTCTCGGGTTCAAATCCCTCCCGTAGCGAAAAAGAGGTCTGAGGGGGGTCATGGGGTTTTCTCAGTGGGGTTTCCTCTTGGGTCGTTGTTGTGGCTCATGGGAAGTTCAGGTAACTAGACCTTGTTAACATGGCTTAAAAACAGTGGGTTCACACGATTAAGACTTTCGCCATTAAAAAAAACATGTCAATATTCTGTGCATGCTTTTATGAGTTGAAAAATACACCATGTAGGTTCTAATGATACTTTGTATTCACTGCCGCTAAATTATTTGCGAATTATGAGCACGTACACTTTAGTGTAATAATCAATAAACACAATATATATTAATTATATCATACTTTGCTATGTTCATTGCTAATACAAACACTTGTCGACTATAAGCATGGGCGGAGCTTCTTTGGGGCCGGGGGCCTCTTTTTCAGTCCGTAGTGTTAATATTTCGGCCGAAATATTATTTTTAGTTAAAAATAAAGGTTTCGTCCTCACTCGCTTTAAAAGATTAAAATATATTCTGGGTTTCAAAAATTTACGTCCACTCTCTCAAGTCAACCAAGCTCTGCCACTGACTAAAAGCACACTTTACCGTGTTAACTAATTGAATACATTCCCCTTGGCAGCATGGCTGCATCTTATTACTAAATATCTAGGTCGGGCATTCACATTTTTGGGCCCCTACCGTTCAGTTTATTTTCAATCGTTCAGGTAATTTGTTTATTGTTTTGTGTCTAAGAAAACAAATAACTCTAATATTCTCAAAAGATAAAGTGTGTTTAGGTTCTTTTTCCTAAGTAATCACACCATTTATAAACCCATTTACGCGGTAAACTTTGGGTTCCCCAGCCCCAATACCCGACTAAGCAGGAGGAATATGTAAAGAAAGACTGTATGTAACCGGGTCGGTGACCTCATCCAATGAAAAATTGCTTTAAGTGAGAACTGAATTTGAAACATTTAGGCTGTCTCTCATATATTTTAACCACAACACCACTTTCTTGAATGTTTCTGTTTTTGCTTCACATTTGTTTGATGTTAGAATAAATCTATTATTGATATTACAAGTGGAATTCTTAAACAACTATAGGTAAACAATCTTTTTAGGAAATTAGAGAAGATTAGATTACTTTAAATTGATATTAAAACATATATATAGTATATGTAGATAAGAGCAGCTTATATTATTTTTATGTTTTTTTTTAATTTATGAGTCATATTTTTTTATCGTAAGCAAAACAATATATTTACAAAAAGAGCCTCACTTTTTATATTTGTCTTGGGCCTTCGAAAAACTTAACGGGTCATGCCTGAAAGAGGTTTTTCATCTTAAAAAAAGAGGTTATGAGTTAAATCTTATGCAATAGTGTAATTAGTTTGAAGAACACATCAACTTAGTAAAATCATTTCCTCTTAAACAGTACGTCCATGTTTAAATACATACGATAAATTTATTCTTTGAGTGAAGTTTAAAAGTAATATGTATTTATATTTTAAAAGAAAATTGAATACGCTAGCTAATGTTGTATTTTGAGCACATGTAATCAATATGTCAGAGAAGCTGCGGTTGTCTAAGACAAAAAATTAAAACTTAATTACCTAAGGGTTATATTTTCTGAAAAAAAGTCTTTACCGAAAGAACTATGAAGAACTTTTGATCTTTTAATTTTTGAATTAAAGCATTAAAAAATTATGATATACAATAAAAACGACATTATTTTTACTTTTTTTTTTATATTCACTTTTTTTAAACGGTTGTAACTATAAACTCGAGTGTTTAATGATCTCTTAATTTAAACAAAAATACATACATACCTTAGGTTATTAAACCGTCTATTATACGGATTTAATATAAAATATTAAATAGTTAGTAATGAAAATATAGCAATTATAAAACGATATTTTGATATAAAATGATTAATTTACTAATTAATAAATGTTTTAAGTAATAAAAAAATAAACAAAAACTTTAATCACTATACAAATGATATGTGACCTTTTAATGTGTGATAATTGATATATTTGAAATAACTAACGTCAAAAACTTCAGTTTCTATTATATTAAAAACTAACTTTTATAAATCAATAATATAAAATATAATTTTTATAATTATTAAAGTTAAACGACCCAATTTAAATTAGCGTTAAAAATAACGGACCAAAAATGTAATTTTCTCTATCATTTTTATTACTTCAGATTTTAAACAAATTAAAAAACGTCATTAGATGATAAAAATCTCATTAATTAAAAACTCCTTTTATAAAATATTTTATTTTTAAATAAATTCTTTTTTAAGATAACTTGTTTCTTACATAAAGTTTTTTTTTTAAAATAAAATATTTCTTATTTTAAAAATTTTGATTTTAGAAAATTTCGTAATCTATAAAAAAAATTTAAGTGTGCTTTATAATAAAAAGAAATAATACATTAGTTATTATTGTTATAATTATATATAGAGTGGAATAATAAAGTGTTAAAAAGTGGCAATAGTATTGTAAAAATATGACATGTGGCAATAGTGTTGTAAGAATATGACAAGAGACAAAATTGTTAATCTTTTATTATATAGTACAGATATTTTGCGTGTGTATAGCTAAAACTTTTTTATTTTGAAATATAAAAGTTAAAGAAATTATTTTTATCCATGCCTTTAAAAAAATCAAGTTATAAATGATATTTTTTGTTAACAATTTAGTGGCTCTTATTTAAATGCATCTACAAATATATACTCTCTATAATAAGACATGATAATTTGCTTTTAATTTTTATAATAATTTAGAATTGCCACATGATGCATCTCATCATGCACGTAATCAAATAACACATTTATGTCAAATAATAACTTTATGACTAGTAATAGCTAGTGGTTTGAATTAATTGGTCGGTTCACTTAACCAATGAGTACCTCACATTCGTGCTTTTGGGACCCCAATTTTTATGAAAGAGTAAAATACAAGAAATATGATCACTTCAACCTTGATGGTTGATTATGTGATTTGTAGTCATATGATTTTCCATGTCAGTTGTTGTTGAACAACATTATTTTGGAACTTAAATCTTGAAAACATCATGTCTGTTGTTATTTCGACATGTTGATTGTGTTTGTCAATTGTTGTTTACTTACACGTACACATGGGACAAAGTGTGTTTATTAGTGACCTAAATAATTTATATTTTGAGGTACATGAGTCCTAACATAAATGTAGAAAACGATAAGGTTGTGTTTATCTTATATGTAGGGAAAAGAAAGTGTAGGGTTTACTTGTTTGTGAGTTTAGAGAGAGATTCAAATGTTGGAAAAACTTAAGAGTGAGAAAATTTTAGACGATATTTGATTGAGAGCATGATTAAGTGTTCGATGCTGAACTTAGATCCTGCTTTGTGTAGCGGTCTAGGAAGGGCCGAATCGCTTCATGATCTGTTGTATATAACTTTATACCATACATTTGTACAGAAGGTTGTTTCTTGCTAGTTGAGTCCATAACCTTAAATTTACAACACAGCAACCTTACTAGTTGCTCCAACACATATTAGTAAAGAATTTGATTATTGATTCTTAATTAAATGTTTAGCAGCTTTTTTATTTGTGGGTTAGCTTTGAAGGGTTGAACCAAACAAGTCGTGTCCAACGGGAATTAGAGTAAAGTTCTAAAAGATTAAATCATATTTTTATTTGTCATATCGTGAATAGCTATGTGAAAATTTGTATGTGATTCTACATGCATCTAGATAGTGACAGATATTAAGTTAATTTATAGATTAGATTTGGCCGTAGAGAATCATATAGTTTTGGGGATTTATTGGTTTGGTTTAGTTTAAGTAAGTAATCTGACATGTGAATCATATTTTGATATTTGTACAAATGTTGAGTTTATAGTTTTAATGATTAATATGAATATCTTTTATACGTTATTAATATGTGTCTCACTATAAGTAAACCTAATTGTGACTGTAGTAATTTGTTGCTTTATATAATTAGTTTTGTGCAACTAAACACAAGCTGTAAAATCAATATTATATTTAAAAATTAATCATGTAAGTGAAACATTAGTTTTATATTATAATAGCTACTTATACGCAATAATACTAAGCTATACTTTAGTATAAAACATCACAATGAGCTGTTAAAACTATATACTTAATATGTCTATAAAACATCGAATCCAACATCCGAAACATCGAATCCAACCATCAAACATTGAAATCCATCTCCAAACTTTGAACTCAGTGTTTTAAGTTTGAACTTTGAAGTACTTTATTTAGTAATTAAGTTGAGTTTATTTTTTAAATTATTTGAATTATTATATTAAATTATTGATATATAGGGGATTGTTCGAATGTTAACATTTCCTTATTACGATAACCGAATAACTACATCTTATTACTTTGAGACCCACATTAAATTAAATCTAAAGGTGTGTGTTTTTTCTTATTTTTTTTACTAATGTAAGTGAGCCCTATATTAATAAAAAGAAAAAAAGAAAAAACATACATCTTTAGATTTACTTTAGTGTAGGTCCCAAAGTAATAAAATGTAGTTATTCGGTTAACGCAATAAACATGGGTTAACATTTGATCCTCTTCCTATATATATATATATGTGTGTGTGTATGTATGTATGTATGTAATTACATATAAAAATTAAAATCCGCCTAGCATAGAATAATATCCTGATTAATTCGTAAACGATGCCTTGCCGCCTGCCTAGTATCTAGCGACTTATACAACCATGATTTTTATAAGATGGTTATCATGTAGCCAAACGATTGGTTAATTGTTTGTTTTGGTTAGTTTGGTTTATGTTAAGTGGGTAATTTGATTACGGTTATTTGCTAACCTCATGTCATAAAGCTAGCATAGATCTTTATTTTATTTTTATATATTTTCATCAGATTGATTTATATTAGGTTTTTGATATGAGAGAGTTTCTATTTTAAGGAATTAGTTTTTTTATTTATAATCACATATAATTTTTTTTATTTATAATCACATATAAAATAGTTCAAATTAAGAATTGCACATGTGTGTCTTAGTTATTGGTTATAGTAATTATACCGTAAGAAAAAAAACCTTTAGCGGAGACAAAAATCGTCACTTAAGACACGAAAAATCGCTACAATAATCCATAAAAGAATATGCGACAGAACACGTTAATTTAAGTAGAAAACTATTAGACTGATATTAGGTCAATGCTAAAGAATCAATTGTGTGGTTGGCCACCAAGATGTTATCATCCGGTAAACTTAAATCAAATTTGACAAAAAGAAAGCTATAGCCTTAGATCTATTATCACCCTTCATATCAAAGATAGAAGACAACCTATTACATACGCTGGAGACGGTGAATGTAGGTGACAATGATGGTGCTCATGAATGGAGGTGACGACCATGGTGAAAGGAAACGGAGGTGACGACGTCGTGAGAGTGAACGAAGGAAAGCATTATCGATGACACGCCGCCGCAATTGGTTAACGAAGAAAAGACCAAGTTTGCAATATTGGGAAACTTAAAAGACTGATTTTGACATTTCAAAACATAAACGACCCTCTCTAAAATTTTGTGTAAACATAAATGACCACAAGTGAAATTTACACAAAAAATATTTACAGAGCCCGTATTATTACATATATGTATATTATATGAGTTACATACATACATACATATATGTATGTATATAACAATATTTTATTCTCTTTAAAGATAAAAAAACACTTGTTTCCTACTAAAATATCCCTACAATAATTTTTTGTCTACGTAATTGTTCTCAACCATTAATTAAAAATATAATTGCCTAAAATGTTTCCTACACGTTTTACATTAAATATAGTTTTATTATAACCTAACCTTAACCTTGTTTATATATAATGTTGTCTAATGACTGATGAATTCAGGCTAGGATTTGAACCCATTGCTAACCTAGACCCGCGCAGCTCAAGAACGGATTGAATAAACAATTAAGTGCATGGAAAGTGAAGGTTACCAAGTTGGTTGCTATATGAAGGTTTGAGTTTATTTTGTGGGGTTTTGTTGGATGTATTTTGCATTGATTATCTATATGTTTCAACTTGAATTTGTCTCTTCCGTTTGAATTTTCTTAGGTTTATCCTTATCTTGTTTGAGTCCTTTAAGTTGACGTTGGATTTGGAGTAATGATCATTATTAGTTCTTTACCTTTATAAAATATGTGATTGTTCTTTAAACCTTTGATGTAATTTATTTTTTGTAACAGCTAACAAGAGCTCAACAGCATGCCTCTTCATAGCCGCCCAAATGGATTCTCGGACCCCACAAACCACGCGCTGCAACCACAGTCCACTACCAACTCCCCGGTATCTAAAGCTCAAGTGTTGGCGAGCGCTGAATCGAGTAAATCAACATGCTTCTCAGTTGAAAATCCACTATATGGTAAAACCCCATACTGACCGCTATGGCTAGGATTTGAAGCCATAACCTTACAATGCCTAAGCTTTATAAGAATCATGGAGTTTTAGTTGAGCTACAAGCTCATTGGCCTTTGATGTAATTTATTAACCTTAATTATCATTAAACTCTATATTATTTGATGGTTTTAGTAGTTTTTTTAACGGGTAATTTTTGGATTGCTGACGGATTACTGAAATATTATCGTGCCATCATCACTATTATATGATCATATCCACCATCAAGTCATTAGTTTTGATGGTTTTCATGGTTGCATTATATTATATTATATATATAGGGGATGGTTCGAGTGTTAACCCTTCCTTATTGCGATAACCGAATAACTACATTTTATTACTTTGAGGCCCACATTAAAGTATATCTAAAGGTGTAGGTTTTTCCTTATTTTTTATTAATGTAAGTGGACCCTACATTAATTAAAAAAAGAAAAAAATGTACACCTTTAGATTTACTTTAGTGTGGGCTCCAAAGTAATAAGATGTAGTTATTCGGTTAACGCAATAAACATGGGTTAACATTTGATCATCTCCATATATATATAACGTTAAAATCACATTTATTACATAGGTTGAATTGAATAAATCTAGTACATTATTAGCAACAGTTCATATAAAATTTGTATATTGAATATAATCCAACAATTTATGAAATGAGATTTAACAAATAAATAAAAATAATGAATAACAAATATTGAATATTTAATTATATATTAAGATAATATTTAGTTAAAATTTTATTATGATTTATTAAGTTTAATAACTATTAAAATAAGAATGTCTTGATAATTAATTATTCAAATCATTATTATTTAATGAGAAAGAAAATTAGTATTTAATTAGAGATAGCTGGGGTAAAAAATTTCTAGATTTAATCAAAATAATACACATGTCTTTTAAAGATACTTTTTTTTATTAAAGTAATAAGAAGTAAGATAAGATAGATAAAATGAAAATATAATACATATAAGGATGAAAAAGAAAAAAAAAAAAGAATAATGTATACATTTTAAGAGCTTAATTAATCATAAATTTCAGCACATGTGATACAACTTTTAAAAGCTATATGAATGATTAATTTCAATAATAAATAATTATTAATGTTTAACATTAAATAATACTAATTAATATCAATAATAACTATCATGATTTTTACAAGGTTATAACTTTTCATACTTTAATAATCTTTTAAAAATTATACCATGGAACAAACATTTTGTTCTAATTAATTGATTATGGTATTAATATTTTTTTATACTTTAAAAATATCAACATATTACGTGATTATGCGCTTTATCAATGTCTATGTAATTGTATATTCAGCACGTATTGCAGGGGTACCATATAACGTGTATTATAGAAATTTTTTCAACATTTGATTTCTTATTATAAACAAGCTAAAAGAAAGAATTAAAGTGATAACATATCATAAATAAACAACAAATAAAGAAATCAAACACTAGAAATTACTTGCTTATGAATTTGATTATAGAATCCTGAATACTAATATTCATGTGTTATTATCAATTCTTTAGCAATTACTAGGAAAAAAGTTATGTTAATTTGTATAATTGTATACATTATTAATCCTATGTCTCTTGTAAGAGAAAAATATCTTTAAAATTTTGTTGTCATAATAATCACACGAGTCTTGATAAGGATAATAGACTTTGAATGAGATTTGTACAATATAACACTTGGTTTAAATCCTTCTAAGTTTTGTATGATGTCATTAAGATCACCCAAATTCACGTTCGATAGTTCACAACAAATAACATATTAGATACAACATACGATACGGTAGAAAAGCACGATTAAAACTTACATGTTGCAGTGTGATGGTAGAAAGAAACATAAGAATTCATGGAGAATCGGTTATAAACAATAAAACATTGATAAAAAATCATTATTATCAAAGAAAAATAGAAATTTTTTAGTTACAAAAAACAAAATAGGGGTCGTCAAAGATGGACCCGGACCAGCCGGTCATGAAAAACAACTAATGGCAAAATAATATTAAATTGTTATATATAACTCAAAAACATAGTTTATTAAATATAAAATGTCTTCCTTTTTTAAAATTACTAAAACCAACATCTATGCGATTCATACTTCATAACATAAAAAATTAAATTTATATCTTAATTTTACATAATACTTTCTATAAAGTCGCTAAATAAAATTTTTGTAACTCTTCAAATGGGGCCCATGTGTAGGACAAAAGTTCCCCTTATTATCCCAATACCTTCAAGATGCCTTTGAAATGACAGACGGTCGGGTCATTAGTCCTATGTATGTTTTTTTGGGCGTGTACGATTTTTTGGGTTGGTTTTACCTGAGTGATTGGTAGTGACAGAGCTTGAAAAGTTTAAAAAAAGAGGCAAGAGAGACTGAAAGTTTAAAGAGGGGACGAAATGTATAGCAAAATCAATATCAATAAAACAATTAACCTATAAACCAAAAAATTTACACTACTATGAGAAAAAGAGGGGAATGGTCACGCCCCGGGGCCTCAATAAGCTTTGCCCTTAATAAGCGGGCTTAAAAATGTATTCTTTAACTGTTCAAAAAATATTAAAAAAAAATCTTGCTTTAAATTCTTTAAATGGACACACTTTTTATTAAATATAATAAATATGTATAGCTGGTAAAAAGGTACATTCTTTAAAATGTACCCACTATTTTCCCCTTTTTTGTCTTAGGGGCTGTTTGGTTGGGTCTGAATTATTAAATGAGAATGAAAATAAAAAAAACAAAAAAAAAACCTTTTTTTTAAACCTAGCCGGTCGAGCGACACCCCACAGCACGCACCCATCACCTCCGGCCAGCTCCTCCGCAACACCTCCGCCTAGCTCCTCCGCAGCACCGCTGCCGGTCGAACCTTCACCATCGGTCGTCAAACCCTCACCATCAGTCGCAGAACTCCGCTGTCATCACCATTGATCGCCATCAGTCGAACCCATCGCCTCCACCCAGTGTGACAATTAGTACCTGACCGGCCGGCAAGTCCGTACGGTACGTGTACTTTCAACAATAGCTATGTGTAATTACATGTGTATAAACAATACTTGTATTAGCAGAATTCAAAATACAAGAAACAGTTGTACGTATTTTCGTGTAAACTTAAATACTGTAAGTACAACATACATTTGAAACATTAGTTGTGTGTATTTAAGTGAAAACCTAAGTACAGTTAACACACCAGATCATGAGAAACAACAGTGTTCAAGCGAATAACAATAACAAATCGGTTGCGATCTGATATCCATAGATGACAGGAATCAGATGGCCGACAATTCAATGTGAAAACAAGGTGATAACAGGACGTTTAGTTGAGTCCGACAGTGAGGAAATACAACTTAAAACTATATTGCAGTGTCGTTTCAGAATAACAAACTAACAGTATGTTTGCGTGGGTGGCGATTCACACAAACATATATGTGAGTTTAACGTTCTTAAATGATGACTGAAAAGTAGAAAACAAAAGTCTGAAAGCAAAACCATCGTCGTGTTTGTTCGAATGACGATTCGAATGAGTACGCGCGATGGTGACGCGATTTGACGAAACGAAAACGAAACACGACACGAACGACTTTAATTTAATAAAATAAAATAAATACCATTTTACAATTTTGAAACTCATCACAATAATTAAATTAACTTCTTCTAATTTAAAACATTTAAATTACGCGTAAAGTTCCGGAAACGCAACGAGAACGCGAATCGAGCAACCGAAACGAACCCGAATACCCGCGGGGTATTTAAAGCTTAAATGAGAGGATTTTTCTCATTTCTCTCATTTCTCTCTCTCTAAAATACCATCCCCGTCTCTTTCTCTCTCTAGAAAATCACCACCCTTTCCAAGCTTTAATCCACCATATCTTGCTCATTCATGGACCAAATTGTGTGTTCTTGGTGTCCACGCGAAGCTCTCGACGTCCTCTACATAGAAGTAAAACAGATCTGGAGCTCCAACCGGCCAAATTCAAGGTACGAGACTAGAAAGATCCGGCTAAATAGAGTTTCTATAATCCTAGATCGCCCCACCTATTTTCTCGGTTTAAAACCTTACTATATACGCGTTTTACACACATGGGAACTAACCCACGCATGAGTTTTCTCGTAGAACAGCATTATGATCGTCGCTAGTTCGATGGAGAATGATGAGCTGAACACAGGTTCGTGAAGGACGCTTGGGGATGTCTCGGCCGAACCCACAAGAGCCGAACCTATTTGGTTCTTGACCGGACCCTAGACGAACCCTAACTCCCCAGTCGAGGCCTAGCTGAACCTGTGAACAGCACCATCATTGCCGAACCCTTGCAGGTGAGCGAACCTTCTTCACGAACCCACGCACCTCAGACTTTGGCCGAACCCCTATCTACTCACGAACCTGTATGGATACACTCTATTAAACGAACCTGGCTTCATGTCTAGCGAACCCACATGTTCTCATTTTGAACAAACCTTGGCTGAATCCCATCCCCAAACCCTTCCTCTAACAGACAAACCCTTGGGACCATGCAGTCGAACCTATTCTGCCTAAACCCTAGGCGAACCCTCCAGCCGAATCTATACAAGTTTCTTGACCGAACCTTCTATGCATGGTGTTAGCCGAACCTTTTAGCAAAGTGACGAACCATGTGTGCAGGGGGCACCGAACATGGGGGCGAACCTTCTCTATAGGTTCGCTGGTCTGTAGCTAGCCCACCATCTTCGACCGATATAACTTGAGGCCCATTAAGAGTATTCGGCCTAACTTCAATTATTCAGCTCCATTACATCTTAACCGGCCCAAATTGTATTATTATCGGCCCACTATGGCCCAATTGATTCAAAGGAATGTCATTTGGCCTCAATTAATCCCGACTCAACATTACTAGCTTAGGCCCAACATCATACGGGTTGACTCATGAAATTCATTTGAACCATCTTACTTAATGGGCTCACCCACACTACAATTAGTCCACCACCTAGATTTTGACCATGGGATTCTTTTGGGCCCATAACACACATAATTTAACTCAAATGAATCAACCGGCCACTCGCATACGTTCGGCCCACATGTTGTCAATTAGGCCCTAATACATATTGAGTAACTTGGCCAAACAAACTTAATTCATAACTATGACTTAGGTTAACTTACAAAGGTTTCATATCATAATGATGATCAACATGTGATGACAAAGGTTACAAATTTGTGAGGGTAGATTTATGCTAAACACACAATGTAAAAACACTTAGGAATAACAACCCATAACAATTGCAACAAGGCCCGAACAATGACCGAGAACCATAAGTATGAGTCAATTTTAAAGGCTAGTACGTACACTCACTAAATACATATAGAACTTATACTTATGAATTACAACAACATGAAATCAATACAGGATCGTGAACACTACAACAAGTGCAATCAAGAGCGCGTGCATTTCTTTGTTTAGACTTAGTCAACCACTACAACAACAAGGTGAGTTCATATGCCCCTTTTCTTTAATCTTAACTGGTTTTAAACCTTCGGGGCTGAGAAACATGATTACTTTTACTCGTTTAAAATTTTTGCTTAACATATTGCTTATGCTTTGATTTAGATAATATTAAATTGTTTATTATCGCCTATCATTGCATGCTTGTATGATCATGAGATAACAGGGAAACTCAGATGAATATGATAATATAACTTTATAGTTCATCAACACACTAGAATAACATAGTTGTAAGATTTTATCTCACAACACTTAGTTATTCCTACATGAGCAAACATTGTGACAATTCATACACAGACAAACAATGAGAACAATTACAGTGAAACATGATGACACTACACAACACATGGATGATTAGAAGATAAAATATCTTCTAAATACCATTCCACATTATAATTGACTAAGTGTGATAAGTCAAGTACGTATAACACTTAGTTACAACTTAAAAACATACTATGCGATAGTATGAACGCATTTATCAATCCACCACCTGAGCGGATTAAGGGTGGCAAGACTAGTTCTTACCACGGCTTAATAGCAACATGGTGAACATATGGATCATTTAAAATGATAATCATGATAACGTATCTTCATGATAATAATATCATTCTCACATCGGTTGACATAACGTAATAAGACATGTTCTTATTAAACTTTGTTAATCACATGAGAACATCCCACATTGAGAACAACAACAACATAGATGTACATCATCCATCGTTATCTGTGGACTAGTAGACTGAGGAATTTATTTTCTCTCATGTCATATTATTAGTAACAGTTTCGATGAAGGCTATGGGATCACACGGCGGGATAGAGGTGAATCGGGTGCATTGTAATCTGATTACGTGAGGATCACAATGGACTCCTTTTGGGCTCTATACGTTGCATTTGAGAACACAATACAAACAGTTAACTAACACTTTTAATATTTAAAAGTGAAACAACAGTTAACCCCACAATTATAGAATAATACAAGGAATAGATTGAGAATCTAATATCCTTAACACATATATTGGTTATCAATACTTCGGTTTGATAACTACAATGCTATCATCATATTATTCTATACATGAGAACACAGGTGATCAAAGAGGAGTTGAACATGAGGAATGAGAATGGAAATCAATAGTTGTATTGCAAGCAGTGTGGAGTTCTAGTAGTGATGTGGTAGGATGTTGGCTAGGGCTTAGTTCCCTTACATATGTCCTATATATAAGCATCACTACTAGGATGATATAATACTTGTAAATATAACTATTGAGAAGCCATTGGGTGAACAGGTAAACATACAACATACAAGTAACATGATTAACATTGTGATTGTGCATGTGAATGAATCAAGGTTTTCAATTAACATATTTATGAACTCACCAACCTAGTGTTGACTTTGTTTAAATGCATGTTTTTCTCAGGTGATGAACAGGTGTAGATACTTACATGCAAGGATTAAGCTAGTGGACTTTTAGAAGCCCTAGCTACTTTTGGTGTTGCATACTTTTGATGACTAAACTATGAATCATCTTTTGTATATCTTGTACAGATACAAGATATAGTTACATTGATTCTTTTTGGTAGATTTGCTTGATTTAATTATGAACGATACATTGTAATTAAATCTTGTAATTCTATATCATGGATGTGTTAGCATTTCTCATTTATTTATCATGTGCTATGTAAACAATCTGATCATTCGATTATCACTCAAGATATCGCGCCCCGGGAACCTTCCGCCCGACGGGAAAACCCGATCCGTTCCCGCCGGCTCGGGGTGTGACACCCAGCTCCTCAGCAGCACCTCCACCCAGCTCCTTCGCAACACCTCCATCCACTGCTGCCAGTCGAACCCTCACCATCGGTCGTCGAACCCTCACCATCAGTCGCAGAACCCCGCCGTCATCACCATCGATCGCCATCAGTCGAACCCTTCGGTCGTCGAACCCTTACCATCGGTTGCAAAAACCCTAGGTCGTCGAACCCTCGCCATCGCAGAACCAGTGATGGTGGTTGTCGAGTAGTCTGTGGGTGGTGGTCGCCGTCAGTGGGTGGTGGTGGTTGATTGGGGCTGGACGACCATCGGTGGGGAGGAGGCCACGATCGGTGCTGCCATTCAGAGTCTTTTCTTCTCATTCAGACCCTTCCTTCTGTTCAGACCTCCATTCAGATGTTGAAACAAACGGTCTGAATCTGAATCATTCAGATTCAGACCCATTCAGATCTTTCAGACCCAAACAAACAGCCCCTTAGTATACTAGATGTGTAATTAATAATAATTATAAAAAAAAGTTTTAATAAAAAAAAAATCACAAAAGTCAAAAGTGATATCCTTCAATGATTCGACATATTTATAAAATTCACAAGGTGCATTATGTTTGTGACATTAAGAATGTTGATTATATCATATAGTTAAAGAAAGCATATGAGATTATGAAAACTTGGTTATGAAGATTGAAACATAGAAGAGTTATATAATATTATCAATGTTCTTTAATAGGTGTCAGCCTCATTCTCAACTGTACAATACGTTAACAATCGATATAACACAAGCTTATGTAATTTTAAAAATAACGAAAAAAATTTATACATATTGCATAAAATAAACACTAAACTTTATATACTTGCACGGGTTAAAATGAAATTTTAAAAATTAAAAGATGAGCTTTGAAACTTAAAAAAGTTAAAAGGTTATTTTTTATCAATGTTAAATTCCAAAATGAGTGCAACGGTTTGAATAGAAATACTTGTTTTCTAAAAGCATTTATTTATATAGTAAGCTTTAAACTGAATTGCAAAAACATCTTTTTGTATACGAATTACGAAGGATGAAAGGGACCTACGAGAAAGTGAGTCGTACAAATAAAATAAAGACACTATTTTTAGACACGGTTGGAGTTTTTAGTATGCAAACTAAAATGAGTTCATATATATACATATAAAATTCATAAATCAATTAGTATAAAAAGTCAAAAAATTAGACAAAACAAAATTATTATAGCAACACGATGCTTTGTTAAAAACGATTTTATATATAAAACACATATAAAATATATTCAAAATTTTGGACCTGTCCAATAAAAAAACTTAGGCGTTGCTCTATTGCAACTCAACACAACCTATTAGCAGGCTCTGTTCTAGAGAAACCTAGACTCAACACACCACAATATATTGTCATGTATAAATGGTGACATCTATATAACCAGGGTCGGTCCTCAGAATTTAATTATCCGGGTCAAGACGGGGAAAAATGCCCCTAGGCTCAAACGAATTATAAATTATATAATTTTTTTTAAAGAAAGATTGATGTTATAGTAATAAAAATAGCAAAATCATAGACATTAGGAATACTCTTGATTGGGTCAATCCGATCGAGTTTCGGATTAGTCAGGTTTCTTGAAAATATT
The DNA here is from genome assembly GCA_009363875.1 of Mikania micrantha. NCBI lineage: Eukaryota > Viridiplantae > Streptophyta > Magnoliopsida > Asterales > Asteraceae > Mikania > Mikania micrantha. Next base: position 59,504,960 of record CM018694.1, on the reverse strand, counting down.
GAATAACAACCCTACCGTAATAACGTTTGGGTTATTGTAGCCAGATTCCTAGTTATTCATGTCGGATCAATTGAGTTCATCTTTATTTGCTATTATCTGGACTCAATTTTCAGTTGCTACAAATAATTTGTTTTCTAAACATATAATTTAATAGAAAATATGTTGAAGCATGCATAATTTGATTAATAGCCCTAATCATATTAGTTCACGTAATTAGATATTTAAGTGAAAACTTAAATGTGGTTTATATTTAACTAGATTGAACCCTCACTTCACTTCGGGGGTCTTTCAGAGAACCGATTTTTAAAAAACTTAAGTTGCACCCTCACCTCGATTAATGAATGAACCAACTTTAGAAAAAACATAAACAATGACACATACGCAAGCACATATCCAAGTTACAATATTTGAGGGTTTTAACCAAATTTGAAGAAATCCAGAAAAAATCTATCTTCCAAATACGTAATACAAAACTTTGTTACGCACGTGAAAATTTCTGTTACACACAAAAAAATTGCTATGCGAGAGGAATGCTAAGATATGATTAGTTCATAAAATAATGTAAATTACATAATTGGTTAAACATGGGACAAATATATTGACTAGCAAATGGTGTAAATTATATGATTAGTTGGAGCTTGAAATGTCCTGCGAATTTAGCCTACTGGTTAGGGTTTCACTGAGTGACCGAGAGGTCATGGGTTCGAGCCCAGCCAGGGGTGATTTAAAGGACATCCAGGTGAGAGAAGAAACCTTGAGCATACTCTCGGGTTTTAGACCAATGAGGTGCGATGGTTTTCCATGCATCTTGTGTGACCACGTTTTACCTCTGTCTAATAAGCCCTGTTAAAACAACATACATGGTATGTATTATTATTTTAGTAAAAAAAAAAGAAGCTGGAGCTTGATATATCTCCCTTCGTCTTTAGATAGTTCATATTAATGATTGGTTAAATGGTTAAAAAAAATGTGATTAGCTATGTGAAGCATGATAACTTTGACCATGTAAATAATAATCAAAAACATGCATTACAATGGTTTAAAGTTGGATCTTTTGTTCTCTTTATATGAGCAATCCATGGACCAACCATCTACCCATTACTATTCCTAAGTTGGATTTTATATATATAGATAATAATTAATATATACAAAAAATATTAATCATCCTTATTCGGGTATTCGCGTTAACACGAAACCCCGCTAATTTTTAAAAATATACCCAGGACGCGATTAATATTTAAAAATATACTCGAAACCCATCGCTGTTAACAGTTTGGGTTAATAAGGTTGACCCGAATAACCCAACTAATGTTTTAAACTTGAATAACCCGACCCTATTAAGCTTACCCAAAAGACACAATGAACTGTACAAAAGACACAATTAATTAAAAAACAAAATTTTTCTATAGCAAAAACTATATTAATTTTGAAGATAAAAAAATGCTCGTTTTTATGGTATATTTTTTTTTCAAAAATAATTTCGCATGTAAAAGTTATGAATGTTTAAAGAATATGGGGGAATTTGATAAAAAATCAACAAAAGTAGGCATGACCAAAATACTCTCCAATAACTTGATTTAATCATAACCATTGATTAATAATCAAATGACTCAAGATCCTTCTTAGGCTTTTTAGGTTAAGGGGCTTATTTAGTTTAACTTAACCCTACCTTAACATACATTGGTGTCATTGGAACAAATGCCCTTTAATCATTGAACTAATATATAGTCATCAAAAAAATACGGTAACAACCTAAAAATTAAAAATAAATTATTCACCCAAGTACCCAACTGAAGCTTGGTTACCCTCTATTTCAGGAAGATATTATAAGTTTACAGTCTTAAGTCAAAATACATAATATTAAACCATGTGATTGCTCTTTGTCTTCTCTCTTCCTATCATAATTATGTCATGTCCCTCTAAAATACATAAATTGTATCATTGACTTTATTAAATTACTTTGTGTAATTAATGGGATCCCTGGTTAGTGATATACTGCCTCCCCCCACACACGCTTACATGCACTCCAAGATAATAATAATAAAAAATATTTTAAAAATTAAAATAACAAAGGTAAGGTAAGATATAGCACGACATATGTTTTTTGTATTTATGTTAATTAACTTGTGATACACGAAATCAACATTTAGAGATTTAGACACCTAATTGTGAAATACGATGCAATCAAATTACAAGATCTTGCAACATTGTAGCTTGTTTAAAGACTAGTTGAATACACAAGTAATGGTTTGTCGTGGTCGCAACTTGATCTTGAATATCAAATTGCACATTTAAAAGAATGTTGTACTACGTATGGGTTGTCACATCTCTTTTCTTTTCCTTTTTATATTAAATTTTATTTATTACATTTAGTTCCCACTAATTAATTCAATTTCTTTTAATCCTTAATTTTTATCTTTATTTCCTTTTAACATTTTTTTTATTACACTTTAGTTATTCATGCTTAAATTTTCCTTATTTGTGCTAAAATTCCTGTAATTAATTGAACATTTATTTTAGTCGTCGATTTTCCTACTATATGTTCTTTTAGTTAAATTTTGACACCCCTAAAATTTAAGAATATAATGTTTATCCTTATAATTAACTAGTCTATTACCCGTGTGAACACACGGATTAAATATAAAATTTTAAATAATTAATAATAAAAATTTAAAAATTATAAATGATGATATTTTTACATAAAATGATTAAATTATGTCTTAATAATTACTTTAGATAATAAAACAATAATCAAAATTTTTTAATAACAATAGTAATATCTTTAACATTCTTCATTTGTAATAACTGAAATATTTGAACTAACTAAAGTTAAAGATCTAATTAGTTAGTTTTCTATCACAAACTAACTATTTTAAAGTAAGATGATAGGTAATATTTTGTAATTATTAAAGTTAAAGAACCTAATTTGAAATTACCTTTAAATATATAAAACAAAAAAAAAGTAACTTTTATCATCACTTACATATTTTTCTGCTTATATTTTATTTTTTTGAAAAAAATTGTTTTTTAAGAAATTTTTTTGTAAAACTATTATTTTCTAAAACAAATTGAAATATTTCTTTTTTTTTAAATTAATATTTATGAAAAAGTATATTTTATAAACTTTTTAAAATATATTTTATAATAAAATTATTCGATTTAAATGTATAAAAACTATTTTTAAATTTGCAAAATAAAAATAATATCATTAGTTATTATTATTATAATTATATAATAACATAGATAATATAATTTATTTAATATGAGAGATAATATAATGTATTTAATAAGAGATACTTAAATGATTTCATAAAAAATTGACAAGTGACATTATGGCATTAGAATATGACAAGTGGCAAATGTAGATTTTTGTTTATTAGAATAAATAGATATCAAAACTTAAATGTTTAACTTCAGAATTTTTCCATTGTATCTATAAACTTTGAGCGTCAATGCGTATTGAAGTTTTATATTTCAATCATAAACTTTATAGAATGTTACTTTAACATTCCTTAGGTTTTAGTGTTTGGAATTTGTTTTCCTACTTAATGTCAAGTTTTTAAATTTTCTTCCTAAGTTTTTAGGTTCTTCATTTAAATTTTTATGCATTTGTGTCAAATTTAATAAATTTTTATTCGAATAGATGTATTTGAATCACCAAACGTTTAGACACCACCACGACTCACGGCTATTAAGAAGGAGCAGTATAACTAATATAATAAAAAAAACCGAAAAAAACACAATATATAGAAGCAATTCTCTTAGTAGAATATATACACACACTAGGTTAATATCCTGTGTATTACACGGGTTGAATACAAAAATAATATATAATCATTAATAAAAATCTTTATAATATAAGTTGATTTTTTAAAATAAAATATGATTAAAATTTTTTAAAAACTTAATACTTTAAGTAATAAAATAATATTATTATTTTTTTAAATATTACTTTTTCAAAGTTTGTTTTTTTAAACATTTTATTTTAGAAAATTGTTTTCAATATTTCTTATTTTATAATAATTTTGCTTTTGAAAAAAAAAAGTATTTTTTTGTATTAATATATTTTTAATGTCTTAAAAAAATTTCAATTTAAAAATGTATAAATGTGTATTCAATATTTAATACTATTATTTAATGAATAAGAGAGAGAAGCGGAAAAATTATTGTTAGAATAGTGTATATTAGTGACATGTCCTTTTTTATTTTGATTTATTATATATATATATGAGTGTGTGTGTGTGTGTGACAAAACTAAAGTTGTATACATAAGGTGGTAGGCTAACCCACATGGTAATCACCACTGTCCATGACATCCCGTGAAAGAAATTATGGATCATAAATATCTAATACATGGATTTTTTGTGTTAGTTATCTATTAGATAGTCGATTGATACAAATTCATTAACCATTTTTAAATAAACGCATCAGAAGCAAATATCATTCATCATATATAACCATGCATATAGTAACATTGATTAACATATTGTTAAAGAGTCATCACATTAAAAAAAGCATGAATATGATACCACTGATTTACTAAAATAAGAACTAACAATTTGTAAATAGGCCAAAAAAAAACATTTATAGTCACATGATTAAAAGATTATAAAATAAGTTAAAGAAGTTACCTTTATTCAATATTGTTTATATGTTATTGATATGTTAAGGATACTCTAACATCTCATAGCAAACCACCCCATCCACTTGAAGTGTGCCTTTCTCTTTCTTTTGCCCTTTGATTTCGTTGAATATTTCTCAATTGGGAATTCTTTTTCCTCCTGGAGTTTAACAAAATGCAATAAATTAATAAAATTTGTCCTGTAAATTAACTTATGTGTTTTGTTATCATATTGATCATTTTAATTCTAGCATAATTTTAGACCCTAAACCAAACTTAGGTGTTTGTCCGGTTGCATCTAGAAGTATTGATCGGGTCAACCCATCGGTTTTCAGGTTAATTACTTAGGTCGGGTTAGTTGGGTTTTTTCTTAAAAAATATCAACCACAACCCGACCATAATAATGTTTTTATGATCAGGGCAACGTATTATAAGGGTCTTTCCTAAAAATATTTGGATGCGATAGTTGGTCGGATTAGTTCGGGTTCGGGTGTTTTCGACACCCCTAGGTGCATCCAATCAGTTTTAAGTTGATTGAAGGTCCTTATCAGGGTATTCAAACCATGGAGTATGCATGTTTAACAATGTTAATTTATAAGAGTAGATTATGTTTCAGTTAAGAAATTAAAGATGAAACTAAATTGTTCATACTACTTTAATATCAAAACCAACATATAATTTAGTTAAAAAAAGACGTACATAATGCTTGACTTAACTCTTATTTTACGTTTGACTCAATCGTTTTGCGATTAGATGTACACAACGTACCTTACCCAAGATATTCAATCATGTATATAGTGTTGTCTCTCTTTCTATAAATCAAGGTTCATGTATCATAATAAATAATTATAAATTATTAAGAAGAAAATAAAAATATTAACTTGAAAGGGATGGAATATCGGGGGCGACAAAAACACAGCATCAGTTACGTATTACTTTGAAGTGATTGGTATATTGGGGCCCGACACAATACTTTTCCCCCTTTCAAATCACAAGTTCATAACCATGATTATGTAGTCATTATTGTGAAATTCAAGACTTGATTATCTCTTTTCAATCAACACTATTTCCGGTTTGTTGTTTTTTGTACTATGCTTCCTTAGGGGAGAGGGTGTTTTTTAGAGTAAAAAGTCTATTAACATATTCAGTTTATCTTACTATCAACAAAATTAAAGTATAATCTGAGAAGAATAAGGTGTAAGGTGTAAATAGTCTTACCGTTAATCCGTAGAAATTGAGAGACTGCTTCTAATAAGGCTTTCCTCTCATGATGCCTATTAACCGACTAATACAACGCTTTTAAGTTATTTTTATAAAAAATAAGTAAAATAACGTTAAAATTAATGTAATTATATGTATGCACCACAAACATAGTTAAACACAAAGAGATGGTGTATCAGTCCCATATGTGCACATATATACATTACATCGAGACTATCAGTCCCTATGCAAAGAAATGGAGTTTCCGATTTTCTTGCATTTTCTTTCTTTACAAAGTTTTCACCGAATTAAGTTATATTTATGAATTTGATTTTAGTCTAAACAGACTCGAGTTAGTTTCTGGTCTAAGTGTGAGAGTGTTTATCTTTTTTTTGAACGGCTTGGTACAACGACACCCAAGACGGGATTTCAACCGTCCCCTCGGATTTGACGCTCTGGGGCGTATGCCCAAGCCCACCCCAGGAGGAACCCCACAATTGGGTAAACCCCCTGACCTTGCTTAAGCAAATATGCCTCAGCCCAGATTCGAACCCAAGACCTCCCATAGGGAAGTTAAGGGGGTAACCATTAGGCTAGAAGCCCTTGGTTGAGAGTGTTTATCTATGTTGGTCTTTTCTGTTTTGTAATTTTTTTTTGAAGATTTTGTACATAATATTATTTAATACTTATATGTTCAGCAAGAAGTGTGTGAGGTTTATAATCTTAAGGGTGAGGTTATTTTGTAGATAATCTTAAGGGTGAGGTTATTTTGTAGATAATACTTATATTATTTAATACTTATATAGGGTAAGGAGTGAATAATAACCCACCTTAATTGAGGTAACCCATTAACCCTGGCAAAAAACGCACAAATCGCAAAAAAAATTTTCATCGTTTTTTTATGCAAAAATAGGGGGGCTCCTTTTTTAAGCGTTCTCTAATTCACAAGCGTTAAAAAGTTAAACGAAATGTAAGTTTGCGTTACACTGCGAACATTTATTTAAGTGTCGCAGTGTAACGCAAACTTACATTTCGTTTAACTTTTTAACGCTTGTGAATTAGCGAACGCTTAAAAAATGAGCCCCCCTATTTTTGCATAAAAAAACCATGAAATTTTTTTTTTGCGATTTGAGTGTTTTTTGCCAAGGTTAATGGGTTACCTCAATTAATGAGGGTTGTTATATGATCCCTTCCCTATATATATATATATATATATATATATTGTATATACATTAAAAAAATTCGATTAGTGATATGCTAAAATATACCAACTCAATTTATGTTCATATTTTGACTTCTTAATAAAGGGCTTGGTTATTCACACACCTAACTTTTTTATTTTAACACTTCACCAACCTTATACGTCTCGCATAAACCTATACGATGTGTATAAGAGTCATTGGCACTCACAAATTCTGACAAAAATGATTGTCTTCATACATGCCTAGTATAGGCTAATACGAGGCGTATAGAGGGTGTTAAGGGTGGAGATGCACAAAAAACCGGTTAACCGAAACGGTACCAGTTTGAAGCCGGTTTTTAAACCGGTTATTGGATTTAGTTTAGGTTTTTGAAAAAACCGGTGTTTAGGACCGGTTTGAGGTTTCAAGAGACCAAACTGGTTAATCGGTCCAACTCAGCAAAAAATCGGTTATTTGGGGGTACTAGTATTTGACTGGTTAACCGATTCGGTTATTCTAAAACCAGCTTTGATCTGGTTAGCTGGTTTGGGCACCTCTAATAAAGGGTGTGGGATAGGTATGTATATAAGAGGGCCCAATAAATTGTGTTAATATTAATGCATTATCTATTTGATTGATATGATGTTCCTAGCTACAATGCGTCAATGCATATTATTATTAATGGGCTTTAAGACAATTTAGAAGCAATTGGTTATGATGTTGGTGGCTTCAATGCAATTGCAAATGGATAATAACTATTAATGGGCTTTAGGAGAAATTACAAGTAATTGCTGAATTTATAAGAGCTTTAATGTCAAATAAGTAAATTGTTGTATATTTTAGGGTAATATGAATACAAAAGAATCTTAAACAGTTCAAAGGTATGGAATGCACATTTGTTTATTTTCAAAATCCCGACAAAGTGGGAATTAAGAGGGCCGCGCCCCCTTGCGGGGTCTATGGACAGAACCCCTGGCAGGGTCTAAGGGGCAGAACTGCAAATTTAACCGCCAATAACTACCGTGGTGTAATATAATAGAAACAAATTCGACAGAAACATGCGTGGACAACTTCATATCTCATAGATTTTTTTGAGTTATCTCAAATCAAATTTCTTGATATTTGTAAGTGTAGAAATAGTGATTTTGAAAAGTGATTTCATACTCGATCCAATTGATATCCAATCATTGTTTGTAACACAATAATTCAGAATTTCTAAAATTGGTTACACAAACTGAAAAGCTAGAGATCTTGAGTGAGAGAATCATATATAGAACACATTACTAAAAATTTTAATAAAATTTCTCTTAAAACCCTAAAATGATTTTCTTCATGTTGTGCATAATCTGGTTATGTTATTAGCTTAGCCTTTGTACTCATTGTTTGATAGGTTAGACAATAAAAGTTTTAAGTTTAGTAGAGTCATGCATGCAGTTAAGTTTTTCTACCTCAACCTCCCAATTGACAAACATATACAACATGTTACACAGTCCATGTATGTGGGCAAGGGCTAGATTTTAGGCTAAAAAGATGAAATACTTATAAGGCCATGTGTAGTAATAAAGCTCACATCACTTCACATAGGCATCACATAAACAACTATTTTCATCACACACTCTTCACATATTCTGTGTAATAGGGGAGGGTGCCATGGGAGCGTGACCCATGCCCCTCACACCACATTCACTTATAAGTACACATAGCCTAAAGATACGATATTTGGATACGGGCATCTCGTTTCTTTTTTTATTAAAATAATAATGACATTCATATCTACTTAAATAGACTTTTTAACAACTAAAAATATAAATAAATTATAACTCATGTCATGTTGGTTTTGTTGTAACTTATAAGTTTTCTTATCATAATATTAGAAGATTGAACTTTGAAGAATCTGTTTTATTTTTGACTGGTTGTCTATCTTAATTTGAATCTATGTGAGGTCTATCTATGTGCGTGTTAAAAGGTAGTAAATTAACTAACTCGTAATAATTCGCATTTTCTATATACACATTAAAGAGGTGCATGGAAATTATAACACGAATCTGTAATGAAATTTATAAGTTTAGATTTAGTTCAAAAGGGATTGGGTTAACACTTTTAAACAATTTATTTTCTAAAAAAAGTTCAGTGAACATTTAAGTTAATTTAAACAATTTTTTAAAACACTAACTATTATTCAGTACACAAAATTAATTACGCTCATTTTAAAGATTATCATATGATTTTATAATATTATATTCTAACTAAACCAATTAATTTTTTTTTATCAAATTTGTCAAATATTGTTCATTTTTTCAAATAAAGGAAGTATATTATAGTATATAATATATAATAAAAAGGAAAAAAAAAAAAAAAACCCTTACCTTTGTGGCATATGCCGTTGATGAACTTGATCTTGATGTGCTACCCTCTTCCATATCTAGGCTCAACTGTTAATCAAATTATTAAATTTCATGAAGTAGTGTTGTTAAAATCAAATCAAATGAACCCTTCATAACTGTGTTTTAACCAAGTTTTATACGATTTAAAACCAAGTTTTAACTGTGTTTTACGGTTAAAACTTTAAACTTTGGTTGTTTATTTTTTTTTTCATTCTTGAAAAATATATTCGTATTTTTATACATATCTATAATATACATGAGCTACAAACAAGCGGATCGAGACTGGTCTTGAGCTTGAACTCGAAAAGCAAGTTGAGCCAGGCTAGTTTGAATTTTTTTGAGTCAAAAAGTTAAGCTTGAGTCACGAGTCAAGCAAGTGTGTGTATGTAACTTCATGTATAAGTTACATACAGAACTTTGTGAGTTACATATATGTAACTTCAAGAGCGATGTAGCTTTATAAAAAGTAATGGGAAAAAACAATTGATTATTTGCTAGTAGTTTTCTAAGTTTCCTATGATTTAACAAGTTTTCTTCGGTTACCTCTCATATTAATTAAATATATATATGTGTGTGTGTTTATACATGTTGGTACACATACACACAATATATAAAATAGAAATCAAGCCAAGACAACCTGAATCAAGCTTCGCTTGTTACAAATGAATTTTTTTTCAATCTAGCCGTGAGTTTTTTAAACAGCTCTAGTCCAGCATACCATTAGACTAGGCCGTTGGTTTTTCTTTTAGCAATTAACCCAAAATGTTCATCAAAACTGCTTAAACCAGACCACACCAGAATCAATTGGTATTAAACAATGTTGTCGGAACCGAACCGGACCGGCCGGACCAGGAACCGGGAGGTCGACCGGTCCAAAAACAACATATGAACCACCCTCATGAGAACCGGCCGGTTGAGCCGATTCACCAGTCACCGGATTTCAATTTTTTAACTAAAATCCAAAGAATTAAACATTAAATCAAACCTTATATTTTTTTAACATGATTATGTTTTCTTGAACTTTAATTATGTTTATTTAAATGTGTTTATAATTTTATAATTTTTTTTGGAATTTTTATATATTTATTATGTTATCCGTTTCTTGAATTCGGTCCAACCGATCCGACTGGTCAGACCAGTAACCAGTAAGGCGTCCGGTTCGACGTCCGGTCCGGCTATGAAAACATTGGTTTTAAAAGTCACAATAGAATCAAAGAAACTGATACAATACCTGTAAAACACGATTTTCAAGCACTGCAAGCCTATCAATAAGGGTGCCCTTATAATGAACATCATTAAGGGCAGACGACAACGTTTTACAATTCGGCTGGTCAACGTTCTTTTCTTTATGGTCAATATCACTATCATCCTCATCGTTAGCAGATCCTAACATTCTTGATTTTCCATGCTTCTCCTCCAATAGCTCTAACTGAAAGATGAACAGTTGACTTTCTAAAGTCAAAATTGAATGAAAACTAAATAAGTTCGTAAATAATAATAGGGATTTAATTATTAGTTACCAGGCGATCAAGACGATCTATTCTTGGGAGAACAGGCATAGTTGGTTCCATATTATGTTTTCATGCAAAGTATTTAGATTCGGAAATTATATTTATATGCATTATAAAGAGAAGGTGAAGTGTGGACATTGGGAGTGACCAATGATTTCATTATTTTTTTTAACCATTTTTTAAAGTTTATAAATAAAAAAAATAGAAAAGATATATTTATATTGCATTCGATGATAGTGGATGCAAAATTTGGTTACATTTGTTAATTTACAGTTTTTCAGAAGTTATGTAAATTTAAAATGAGAGTATTATAAATATGTAATTGACAATGAACATGAAAATTAAAAACATTAGCCTGCTGAGAAAAATATCAAAAACTTTAGGGTGCATTTTAGATTAAAAAGAAATTAGAATAAAAGATATATACTTGATATGTTTACATAGACCTGGCAATCTTAATTCAAAGCAAAATATATGAGTTGATTTATGTTAACAATTATTGTATTTTGAATTAAAATGAGTAACATCACAATATAAAACATGATTAGATGAGTTATTCCTTAACACAATGTGAGTCAAGTTATAACCTAAAAAATAATATAAAAATAATAAATTCAAACGAGTAAAAATTATTAATAATATATTTGTTAATTAAAACACTAAGGATTATACAAATAAACTATTTGTTAACTTGCAACTTATTTTAAGTTAAACTGAATTAATGTTTTTTTAAGAATAACTCATTTATACTCAAACTTGTTTTGCTTAAAACTGATCTTAACCAAACCAATTAACTCATTACATGATCCAACCTAACTTATCCATTTTACCAAGCATACATCTACATAATCTATTGATGGATCCCAGTTAACCTAAATTTAAAATGTAAATTTTTCTTATTTAAATTTTGTCTGTAATTTAAAAAATCCTATCCGTTGGTCGGTGGTAATCTGGTATATGTAGCAACATATACATCCACACGAGCAAAATAAACCTTTTTTTTGGAATAACATTCCATTTATTATTATTACCCAGCGTTGTAAAAATCAGCCCCTAGGCGTTAGGCGCCCTCCAACCTTGTCGATTTTGCTCTAGGCGGTGGCTAGGCGGGGTCTAGGCGGCGTAGTCAGATTTTTTTTTTTTTTTGACTTTGTTCCGGTAAAAAGGGAACAATTTCATGATTGTTTAGATATTTCTCAACCAAAAATTCTTAACATGTCTCTGAAACATCGAATTCAGCTATTAACATCGAAATCCATTTCCAAATTTTGAACTTGATGTCTAAGGTTGAACTTTAAATTACTTGATTTAGTATATTTAAGTTTATTTTTTAAATTATTTGATTATTATATTAAATTATTGATATATATTGATGTGTGTATATAATATATATTTGTAAAATTACATATAAAAATCTCATCCGCCTAGCGCCGATTAATCCCTAGGCAATACCTCGCCGCTAGAATAACGCCTAGCGACTTCTACAACCATGTTATTACCTAAGTTTGAGTTATCTGGTGACAGGTTTTCTATCGGTCTAACTATTTGATGCCATAGGTTAAACTCAAACCTAATTATTATTACCAAAGTTCGAGTTATCTTGTGACAGATTTCTATCGGCCTAATTATTTGATTCCATAGGTTAAACTCGAACCTAATTATTATTACCTAAGTTCGAGTTATCTTGTAACAAGTTTCTATCAGCCTAATTATTTGATGCATAGGTTAAACTCAAACCTAAGCCTGCCTAGAAGGAAACTTTTAGAAAAAAACGTGTCATGTTTTAACATAAATTTACTCTAGTAAATTCAAATAAAAAATTAAATAGGTGGTCGGTTGATCTAAAAACCCACTGACACAAATTATTATAACTGGTACAAATTTTAAGCCACAAGAATCCCCCACGATTGTCGTAATGTGGATAACATCCTTATCTCAGTATTAGAAATCTCTAATCCAAACTATGTACAAGTTATGAATCTCAATGTACAACTTATTAGACAATAGTATAGTGGTCTTATAAATTTGTGCTCTGGCAAGAGCATTTGTCGTAGTAAATGTCAATGAGAGGCATGTTGTCCATGCCCATACCCATCACATGCCAGATTAAATTTACGATGTGTCCATCTCTTCACACGATAAATGCATATTGGATATGATTTTATTTGGATATAATATTTTACTCTTCTAATAAGCGATTACATATCAAGATAAGTTGTTATAGTGATAGGAAACTAACCTTCTAATGTGAAGGTTAAGAGTTTGATTCTCGCTTGAGGCATTTTGATGGATACCAGGTGAGAAGAGAAATCTTGAGTTTAATCTCGGGCTATGAACCGATAGAGACACAGTTTTTACAACAAAATAAGTTGATTTCTTCACATCTTTGGAGGATGACACCCGGTAAAACGGGCTATCGCTCCCTTGAGGAAGGGGTCTTCCGACACCTGCTAGCGTGGTGCATATACCACGATGTTACGTTCGTTTGTTGTTGTTCAAAAAAAATAAATAAGCGATTACATATTATTTTTAACTATAAGAAACTGATAATTAATTATATACAATTATTATACATTATTGTATATAAATATATTGAATTAATACTTATAAATAGTACTATTATAAATAAATATGTGTTTCATGTTATATCTATATATAAGGATGATAAACACAATTTTGCCTAAAAACAAGAGTAATTCCCGAGATAATTCATGTCATTAATTTGATAATATTTCACTCTTAGTTCCTTAATATCATAATTACCCATATTGTCCCAAATTTTAAACATATGTATCATATATAGTTCTTATGTGAGGGTAATATGGTCAAATATGTTAGAATAATTTGAAAACATAAGGACTATATGTGTTATAAATGTCCAAAGTTTGACCATATGGGTAATTTATGAAACATAAGGACTATAAATAAAATACTAGCAAAACACAGTAAGCATATCAGTAATTTACTCCTAAAAACAATTTAAAAATAACATTTTGTAACAATAACGAATTATGGTTGAATTTATTTCGAATGAGTTGACACAAGTCTCATCTAAACTTAAACCTTTACCTTAAAACTTAAAGCTAAAATCCTAAACCTTAAAGTTAACTTTAACCCTAATGCTAAAAGTTAAATTATAATCCAAAACCTAAAAGCTAAACTCTAAAAGAAAACCTAAAAGGTAAAAGCTAAACCCGAAAAACCAAATTTAAACCCTAAAATCTAAATTTAAAGCTAAATTATAAAACCTAATTTCTAATCCCTAAAAGCTAAAATCTAAAAGTTAAGATCATAAAATTAGACGCGACAATTCAATGCATCCAATGAGTTCTTATCACAACATATTCTAGATAAAACCACTATATATATATTAAAACCTACCCAACATGGCAACATTGTAGGCAAACCTTGGTATACCATTAAAATTTATATCTCAATTTCCTGTATCAACATATATCTCAATAATCTAACGTTTTGGCATGCTTGGAAAACGGACATTTGGATTGACATGTCTTTTAATATTATCCTTCCTAGCAAGTTGTGATCAAATGGCTCCTACTGTCTCCACGTTGCAATTTCTTATTTAATATATTATCAAATCCATGCTGGGTATTACTAGATGAAACCAAAAAAGATATTTCAGACGTCCATGTGATCCTGTTATAACAAAAAATATTATATATTAATCGGAATTATTTATTTAGAAAAAATAAATTACAAAAATAGAAAGATATCGGGTTTAATCTCGTTACTAAAAGAAACCATGTGGTCGTCATCGTTCTTGTTGTTGTTATTAATATTGTTGTTACCGTTGTTATTTAATTTTGCATTATATGACTTATTTTCTCTTATGTTTGTTTCAAAGACCTCTATATATCTCAATTTACAATTGATATATGTCTGATTTCCATCTTAATTTCGTAACAATAATCTATAAACATGTGTACTGTTATATTTGTATTCAACCTCAACTATAAATTTTACTTAAGTTCGATCGAGAAAATTATTTTTATTAAAAACCAAAACTTAATCAGAAACTAATTTTAAGAATATAGGGTGTATTAGTCAATGAGTTCTTTTATGAAAACTTTACTGTATTTTATCATGATTTGCAATTATTTTTTGAGGTAACTTATATGTTAAAAAATAAATAAATAGAACAAAAGACAAATAACAATTATCACATGAAAATTTCATAGTGGTTTGGATAAGTTCTTAAGTATGAGATGCGTACTTGTTTAACAATAAGATAAAATTTGGTGCTACGAACCCATAGCGTGTCAATGGGCGAACCTCACCAAATGAAGAGGGTTTTGGGCAACACCCTTGGTTGACAGGATCCAAGGATTTGCTTGTATTTACAAGTAAAATTGTGCATGGAAGTTACACTATTTAAAAAATAAAATTATGTTTCAAAAGTTGTTAAGGGTTTTGAAGTAATATTGCGCTTTATGGAAGTTGTGCATGGAAGTTTTTCAGATAGTTCACGATTTCTGAAAAAAAAAAATTCAGATAATTTTTGGGATGTTCGGATAATTTTTAGGATGTTCGGATAATTTTTCGGATATTTCGTATAATTTTCCCGATGTTCGGATATTCAAGTATCCGAAATATATTTTTATAAATTTTTTTAATTTTTTTCTTGAGTCCGGATACCCGATTAGATATCCGGATCCATATCTAAAATTTCGGGATATCCGAAATTTTTGGATATCCAAAATCTCAAATATATGAAAATGAACACCTTTAAGAGAAGTTTAGAAGTATGATGGTATTGCTATTAAAAAAAAGGGAGAATTACATATCTCCCATTTCTAACTTAAAATCCTCTAGTACTCAATTCATAATATACAATGCTCTTAAAGCATGATTTAAGAAAATATGTAATTTTACAATTTAAAAGAGAAAATATATAAAAGCCCCTAAAAAAGGTACAACAAGAGGGATAAGGGCTTAAAAAACTTGGGGCTCTATTTTCTAAAAAATCACATGATTACAAATATATTTTTTAACAATTTGCATCGAATGAAGAAATAAAAACTTAATCTAAAGAGTAAATGTTATTTTCGTCCCTACGGTTAACTTGTATATCACTTTCATTCCTATTTACTCTTTTACTGCATTTTCAGTCCTTGTAGATGTAACGCAATGCCATTATCGTCCTCCCGACTAACAGACGTTAGTTTGTCGTCTGAGAAGGTGGGTTTTTACTAAAATACCCTCGGGAATGAACCGTAATTTGTAATTTTATTTATTGTCAACATACATCATCGTCTTCCTTTTGTTAAAATGATTTGTGTCACACCCCCAATTTTCAACTAACGGAATTATACCGTTTGGGACGTGACAAACCAGGATCTCAGATCATTAGACATAACGAAGACCTCTATATGAATTTCAAAATATACTTTGGTCTAAAACTGTAATTTCAAAGTTCTACGTTGCGGAAGTTTTTTTTTTTTAAAACATAAACAACCATAACGGTTTGAAAACTGTAAATTACAATGCAAAATTTCAAATGTTCAAATCCAAATAACTGAAATGTAAAATATGCATGCGACTCGATCTCCTAGTCCATGCTTGCTTGCTTGTGTACCTTAGCGTCCTGAAAAACATGTAAACCAAGTCAACACAAAGGTTGGTGCAGTACACAGGTTTAAGTATTCACAAATGTTTGAAACAACAGTTTGAAATGAAATGTTTGCAGATAACATAATCACACATGCATAGTCATGATAGCTAGTCATTTATACTATTTACATAAGTGGTCGACACCGAAACTGACTGTTGCATGCTATCGCATGTTTTGCCTTTCCACTATTGTCTAGCACAAACAATAGTAATGTGAATTGGCTAGTCAAACACTTGCGTAGATCCCATCTACCAAGTGAGGTTTGTCAAACCTAATAATAGATCTATTTCCAACTACCAAGCTTTGCACTACGGCAAACTAAACGGTTCGAAATGTAAGGATTTGTAATGCTATGTTTGCACTTAATGTAAATAGCTAACTCATGCAAGTGATATGTATCTAAAATGTTTGTTGCACATGTTTTCTCCCCCAAAACAGTTAAAATAAGAAAGAGGACGTGTACGCACCTTTGATTATGAATAGAATGATCAAACACGTGAAATCGCGTAGAAAGTCCTCTACGAAGAACCTGTGTTTTAACAATAACTTAGTGTTATTCGGGATGTCGTGTTGTGCTTGAAATCACATGCGTGTCAACACACGTATGTTAGATAGTTAGAATCGTGCATCTAAAAGTACGCGTGCCTTTAGAATCGTTTAAGTAAAATCATATAACCATATATGATTTTATTTAAATAACGTAATTATACGCAATTACGTTTTCGTGTTAAAATATTCATTTTATCGTTTCATTAGATTCGGGATTAAATTCTGGTTCCAACGCAATTGGAACGGATTAAATCGGAGTTAGAACGAGTGAGTTATGATTGAAACACTAAAAATGGCTTAATACTCAAAAATAGGTGGTGCCCGGGTTCGAACCCGTGACCTCCAACCCCCCACACAAAGACTCTACCATGTCAGCCCACCCAACAATTGTAATAGAGAGCCCAATTTAATTGTTTTAAGCATAAACCAACAGGATCTCCTTTGCTCATTATAGCCGAACATATTGAGCCCAAATTGGCCCCGTTTTCGATCACAATTAAATTGAAATCACAGGGCTTTCGTTCCTATAATTCAATTGAGTCTATTCATGATTTTAATTCGATTTTTAATAAACCCAGAGTCCAATTTCATTACACGCGTGAGTTCGAACATGGTTTATAAAAATTATCATTCAATTTGCTCAATTCGTTTGAATTAAACTGAATTTCCATAGGGTTTTCATTATATAAGAAATTTCGAAACTTTCTGGTAATTTTAATTTGAATATCAAGCAAATCCCCAATTCGTTTAAACACAAGAACCCTAAAACTTAAAATCTTAGAATTCGTTTTTGTTTCAAACAATTGATGCATGTATTTCCTTAAACGCATCATTTTGAAACAATCTATGTGGTTGAATTCGATTCTTAAACTGTTTAAACAAGAAACCCCCAAATCGTTTGCCTCAAGAACCCTAGAATTTGGACACTATAAATTCGTTAATGCTTCATGAAATTAGCACTTGGTTTAGCTTAATCGGAGGTTTCTGAAACTAATGGTGATGTTTAATTTCATTTTAGAATCCATCTCGATCGAAACCCCCAAAACCGTTTTCGTGATGAACCCTAGAATTCGTACACATGCAATTCTATGTTTATTCATGAATTAAACCTAGGGGTTCACTTAGTCGACTAGTTTAGGTGATTTAGGAATGAAAACTTACGTGATTTGATGTCAGATTGAAGTATCTCAACTTCTAGTTTAAGTTTCGGCCGACTCTAAATCCAAATTCGTCTTCCACTGCTTCTACGATCAAATTGTTGCTTGTAAACACTTCTAAGGGTGCCGATTTTGGTTTAGAGAGTTTCAATTGTAAGAGCTGTGATCGAATTGCATAGGTTTGAGGACTAACGGCTTCGGTTACGACCTTTTGACTACTAATTAAGTTTAATTCGAAGTTATTGGGTCCTATAACTGATAATTATTAATAGTAATCATCATTATAACGATTGGAGAGGATTAATGTTCAGTTACAAATTCGAATTTTTGAGAATTCCGAATTTCTTTCATTTTATACACGGATTTTGACTTTTTAGGGTCAAAACCTTGTTTTTGTTTGACTCCCCCAATAATCCTTAAGTATTAGATGCTTATAACCATAATAGAGTAATCTAAGATAGTTTAATTCAACTATAGTTGATTATTGAAAGTGATTTCAATTTCTAATTGAATCCATAATTCGAATTTTGACTATGGAAGTCAAAATTAGATACTTTAAGCTAATCACAATATAATCCTTATATAATAATCGATTTTTGATAGTTTTCAGTTAACTGAGTTAATCCGAAAAGTCGGATTGTCACAATTTGATTTCCACAACAAGATATTGTTCCTCGTCGAATTGATCAATGTCAACCTCATCGACTTCAAGATCTAGGGGATCGACATTCTCCTGCAACGTAAAAACTGTGGCTCTCCGACCCAAATTCGAACCTCCTGGATTTATAAAAATCCAGGACGAATGTTCTATTGTTGTGTTGGTACTATTTAAATCCCCTACCCTCTAATCTTAATTGGAATTGTATTTTGGTTGTTTCTATCTTAATTTTATGTTTCCCTTGTTCAACAGAATTCAAAGTGTGGTTTTGTGAGTTGGTATATCCGGAAATGTGTGACACCCCGTAATTTCCAGGTTAGCTTTGATTTTATTTAAATGTTTATTTAAATGCTTTATGTACACGTGGCACTAGAATTAGTTTAATTTAGTGTGACACGTGGCACGACAGTACGAACACCGATACACAACCAGATAATTCGTGGAATTATCGACAAACAGCACACACGTGTCAAAACACACGAACGTTGGTGAACGTCTAGCACATTGTGTAACACAACACTTGAAACCTCATGAAACACTCACACATTGAACTTGGAAGTTCAAACAAGGCCAAACGATGGTTCGTAAACGTGAAAACGGTGACGAATGGATCAAACCCATTGAAACAGGCTTATTGGGCTCTCCAGGGGCCCATCGCGGTACGCGATGGCCCAACCAGAGGCATCGTCGCGGTGCGCGACAGGCATCGCGGGGGTTCGACTCCCGAAATCCGCCGCGGTACGCGGAGATGAATTGGAAGCCCCGTCGCGGTACGCGACGCCGCCCAGTAGACAAAATCTTATAAATCCAAAACTAATGATGCCTATACTATTCTTTAACATCATTTCTCCGGCTTCACACTCAATACCTCGACCTTCTTCTTCCTCTAGACACCTGCAACAGCTTTGGAAGCCATTAGAGACCCCATTTGGAGCTTGGGAAGCTTAGAGAACCCAAGGGAGAAGACCTTCCAAGCTTGAGCCTCATCCTTTCCTGCTTGAACTTGTCAAATCCAACAATCCAGGAGTCTTAGAAGCTGCTCAAACACCATTTTAGCAATCAAGAAGTATTGGAAGGTAGTCTCATGGTCCAAACACTCTCTAAACACCACTACACACACATGCATGTGTTAAAACCCACATGCAAGCATTCATGGCCCACATGCACGAATTTTATTTCTGGGTTTGATGATTTAAATGTGTTTTATAATGATCTATGATGATTAGATTGAGTTTTGTGAAGATCTATGATGATGTGTTTGTGTAAATTTCATGATTTGGTCACAAATGGGTGATTTAGCCACATGCATGCATGATCTAAGGCATGTTGGATGATTTTGAATGATGTTATATGATTAAGGATGTTAATGAGGATGATTTACATGGTTGAATGTCATTAAAATGGTTAAAATGTTGAGTTTTGATGAACTTTCTATTATTAGAAACTTTTTATTTGTAAAATGGTGTTAGGGATGAAATGATGAGCATGCATGTTTATAAACTTGATATTTGAGTGATATTATGATGTTTAGGAACTTTAGAATGTAGTCTTGATGTTGATCTTGGTCATTTGGACATAGTTACTAAATATAGTAACTTTTATGGACCAAAGTGTACTAAAAGATGATTGTGGTTATGTTGGTATGATTAAATGGTGTTAGATGAATTATTATAATGATTTGTGACATGAAAACAGGACTAGAAATGTTGGAATGGTTATTTTTATGAAAAACCACAAAGTTACTATTTATAGTAACTTTATTTTTAGAAAAACCGATTTATAAACTTGTTGTATGATTTGAGCATAATAAATGAATGAAATGTTATATCATGATGACTAGGTGCTAAGTTAGATGGTTTCCGATATCACGTATGCTAGAAATGGAAACTTTCCATTTTAGGAAACTTTTATGTGCAAACATGTTATAAACGACCTATGTGACTTCGTATGATAATGTGCTATGTGTTAACATGATCACGTAGGACCAATGAGCATGCTAGAACTTTTAAATCAAAATGCTTTGTGAACTTTCCATAAATGGAAACTTACTATAAATAGTAAGTTGTCCATAGACGCGACTTGCGCGTTTTGCACACGACGAGCACTTACACGATTGCTACACGATTCACAACCGTCACACGGTTCACCAACGGGTCGTTGACTTGAAACAGTCAACTTTGGTCAAACACGATCAACATGGTCAAACACGGTCAATGTGGACCAACACGAGCAAACACGGTCAATGTGGACCGACACGGACAAACATTAACAACCGAGGGTTGTTGAACACGAACACGGGCACTAACACAAACACTAGCACGGTCACTTACACGAACTCACGTACGGTGTACGATATAGGTTGCCGGTGACCGACACGCGATCTACGCAGGAGCTTACGCTTGACTTACACTTTCATCACTAAGGTGAGTTTACGGCCCCTCTTTACTCTTTTCAAACGCTTTTAAATAGGGGGAGAATACTAGTTACATCGAGTCAAACATTTATGCTATGGCAAACATTTATTTGTGTATGCTAGTTTATTGGACAAACATTAAGTGTTGAACTCGTATTAAGTCCTCACAAAGTCTTACTGTTAATGTACGAACAACGTGGTTGATTTGAATGGATCCGTTTGGGTGTGACTAACCCCACGGGGCACAATATTGACTGAGTGTCATAACCCGTGGAATTCTGACCTAATTTACTGTGTGCACGAGACACAGTGGAGGCAAGGACAAACAAGTCTAGTTCGGTAGTGACGCACTGACACTTGGAGCCTAGGGTTTGGTACTAACATTTGATAAACAGCATGACACACTTTCTTACTATTTATGTATATCAAAACATGTGAACTCACCAACCATTGTGTTGACACTTTTCTAACTTGTATTCTCAGGTAACTAGCAGACTATGGAACATGAATGCACGTTAGGGGATATGAGCATAGAACCCCGTATTCATGACACTTGTCTTTTGAAAAACAATTTCGTTTGGTTTATGTATTAAACAATGTTGCGTCTGACAATTTAATTTTCGTTGTGTAAACAATTATTTTCCGCTGCATGTTATAATAACTATATTTTCCGCTGCTTTAAATTATTATTCCGCTGCAAACTATTTTACTAAGTGTATGTCAAATATTGTGATTGTAACGCATATAGAGTTGTTCTATATGACCTTGAGCTGTGATTCTGGCCACGTCACACCTACGTGGACTGACACCACGAGTGGGAATTTGGGGGTATGAGAAAATGTGCCACAGGGCTACTCAAATAATCCCTGGTTTGATCAGATCGAAGAACAAGTTTGAGGAAAGGAATAAACAACTGGATTATTAGTGTAACATCTGTGCCGGAATCGTTACCGGAACAGTAAGTTGCACAGTAGATTTGCACAGTAACTCAAGTACAAACTATGATAATTAGGTAGATACTACTGACACTGATGCTAAACATTAACTATTACACTATGTTTCTGAAATCCTGATTTAAACCTCATGGTTTAGACAGTCAGAAACACATTAGACAACAATGAACAGGGACACACATGCTTGATTTGATGCTACTATGTATAAACGTACGTGAGGATAAACAAAACAAAACCAAAACGGTTGTTGTTTCAGAATGCTAAACCGACGAACTATTCGTCTAGGTGACGATCTGTACGAATAGATCTGAAAGTTTAACGATCTGAAATGATGACTGAAAAGTAGAAAACAAAATCAGAAAGTGAAACGTACGATCGTGTTCGTACAGTTAGCGCTATGTACGAAAACGCGCGTAAGTGACGTTTTCTGACAAAACGAAAACGAAGACGATTCGAACGATAATAAATTTAAGGAAAAATAATATTTCCTGTTTTACAATTTTGAAACTCATCAGAAATAAATTTAAAAGAAACTATTTTAATTAAATTACGTAAAATACGCGAAAGAAAACAACGGCACGCGTGAAGTAATAAATTACGATAAATAATTCAATAAGATGATATTTAAAACATTTACGAGAAATAATCAACTTCCAAACATTTAAAATAAATTCTTCTAGTTAAATTACAAAAAAAAAAAAAACACGCGCGTAATAATCCGGAAACGCGAGGAAAACGCGAACCGAACAACCGAAACGAACCCGAATACCCTTTGGGTATTTTAACACCAAAAGATGGCATTTCTTTCATTTTCATGATCTCTTTCTCTCTCAAAAAGCTCTCACCCGGTTCTCTCTTTCTCTCTAGAATAACCAATCTTCAAACGATCATAACTTGCTCGTTTCTTGACGGAATCGGACGTTCTTGGAGTCCACATGAAACTCTCGACTCCCTCTACATGAAAGTACAACCGATATGAAGTGTTACCCGTCTAAATTCGAGGTATGAAGCTTTGAATTCGTCAAAATCTAGGGTTTTACTTCCCTTGGTCGAACACACACACATATAACCGATCTAAGACCCTAACCCACTGAAACCACACCTTCGAGACATCTTCTTAGCAGGGCACGACCGGTGAAAGTGACCTGAAACAATAGAAGGGATGAGGATGATGGTGGCAGCACAGGTTCGTGAAAGGTGAGGCTCGCCGAACCTTCGACCAGCCGAACCTAAAGGTAGCGGGGAGCTAAGGGAAGCGAACCTGGAAACCCGGAACATGTGAGCTGCGAACCATCAGTCTAGGCTTGTCACCACCGAACCAACTAGGAGTGGCGAACCTTAGGATGGCCACGAACCTTTCTGTATCACCGAACCCTCCACTGTTTCTACTTAGCCGAACCTTAAAGCACTCACCCAGGCGAACCTGTCATCATCATCTGACCACCAGCAAACCTGGCACATGCTGAACCAGCACCAAAGCCATGATGTGCACCCGACCCTTGGCCGAACCCACCTAGACTCAGCCGAACCCCTACGTGGATTGCATGGCCGAACCCTAGTTACATCGGCCGAACCTTGTGTTAAATGAAAGGTTCGCTGGAAACCTATCCAATACTTCCCATCTTAATCAGCCCAAGCCCAAAGGATTAGTTGTAGGCCCAAAGCCCATTCGGTTCCTTATTTGGGCCTGAGTAGCCATTGGACACATATTGGGCCCAAAACCCATGGGAATAACCCAACCATAAACTGGGATGGTCCAAATGATTAACCGGCCCAAGAGATTACAATTGGCCATTCCTTGCGGCCCAAACCTCAATTCGATTTAGCCCAAAAACTTTGTACATTCTGCCCACATACATAACTACTAGGCCCACTTACACATAAATGGCCCAAAGGGTTATCCGGCCCAACTAGTTCAAGGTGTTAACGAACACACGAACGAACGCTTAAAACCAATGATAAACGCATGCATGGGTTATCATGTTAATTATTACAAATGTGGTGATAAATTGTTAGGAAATCATGCAAGACTTAAGATTTTATGGAAATTATAATCCTTAAACTAAACCTCAAGTTAAGAGATTTCAAACAATGAAGGAAATTCAATATTACTTTACATGATGTAGTAAAATTTTGGGCCTGATAATGATCGAAACTCACAAGTGTTAGCCAACCTTAGGGCTAACACGTACACGCATACTATTCACTACAAAATCATACTTATAAACTACAACCACGTGAAATCAATACAGGATCTCGAAAACAACAAGTACAAACAATGAGCGCGTGCATTCTTGATTTTACTTAGTTAACCACTACAAACACAAGGTGAGTTCATTTGTCCCTTTTCCAACCTATTTGTTTTACCTCGGGACTGAGAAGCATGTTATACATTTTAAACAATATTTTAAAATGTTCTTAATAAATGCTTTTATACTTATTCATGATGCTCAAACTTTAGGCTAAATGCTTATGCTATAAACTATATACTTAAACTATATATTTGATGTTCATGCTATAAACTATATGCTTAAACTATACGCTAGATACTTATACTACAAACTCTATGCTTATACTACATACTCGATGCTAAGGCTTTGAAACACTTACGCTTAATGCTAACACTTGATACACTCACTCCGAAAACTAATACTAATAATGCATATTCTAAATACTAATACTTTATACAATTATTTTAAAAGTTAATATCTTACACTCTAAATTTTGATGTAATTCGTTTTACACTTACACTTATTTGCTTAAACTTAAACTTGAAAACATAAACTCGGAAAGACTTATATGCATGGAAAGCTTAAAACACTTGAATGCTCGGTATACTTGGAATGCTTGAAACACGTGAATGCTTGATATACTTGGATTGCTTGAAACACATGAATACTTGATATACTTGGAATGCTCAGACCACAGATTGATTGACCGCCGCGTGTTGACCTAGGTGTCAACCCCTACTAGTCATCGGTAAAACTATGTGAATGCTTTAAACTTGTATGCTTAAGCTATAGGACATCGTAAGACAGACTGTTGGCCGCCGCGTCTTGACATTGGTCAAGCCCTACTAGTCATCAGTGTTCTTCGTTGTCGGACATCGTAAGACCGACTGTTGGCCGCCGCGTCTTGACAAGGTCAAGCCCTACTAGTCATCAGTGCTCTTCATTGTCAGAATCATGTAAGACATACTGATTGACCGCCGCGTCTTGACAGTGGTCAAGCCCTACTAGTCATTCAGTGTTCTTCTTGATTTATTCATGGTTATGACAAGTGACTAGAATGATTTGGGTTCTTCTAGCTGACTTTGTGTCAGCTTGAGGGTTTCTCTATCATAACACGTCGCAAGTCATATTTAGGACCGTTATGGATGGATGCTGAATTCCCTAGGGTGTTCAGCTGTCTATAATGGTGCCTCTCAAACTTGATACTCAGATGCTACTTTGTGCGTGTGGAAACTTACGATCAAAACACTTAAGCTATAATGGGATTTGAGGTAGGTAAGACGCTTAATTTTCATTAACAGCAATGTCCTATGTGACTTAGTATGTGGTGGGACGGTGTCTGGGCGGGTTGTAGGCTCGACTCAGGGGTATGCTCTATATATAAGCATACCGAGTTGGATGATACAGGTGGTGTTAATGAGATTAAGGTTGTTACCTAGGGGATTCATGAACATTATTGGGTTGATATTATAAACTTTCAAACAGGATACCTGAATATATGATGGAATTGAATGGTAGGTAAAATGCTTAATTATCATTAACAACAATGTCCTATGTGACTTAGTATGTGGTGGGACGGCGTCTGGGCGGGTTGTAGGCTCGACCCAGGGGTATGCCCTATATATAAGCATACCGAGTTGGATGATACAGGTGTTGTTAATGAGGTTAAGGTTTTATCGAGAAGGTTTGCAAAACTATTTATTTTCAAATACTAAAACTATATGAACTCACGAACCATTGTGTTGATTTTGTTTTTCTTACATGTTTTCTCAGGTGATGCACATGAATAGGCCCAGATTTCAGGACTGCATAATAGGATGCTCAGATAGAGGACCTAGTAGACTTTTGGAAAGCACATATTTTGTTACAGAAGCAAATTACTTTTGATATCTTGTACAGATACAAGATAGATACATTTGATTCTTTTGATAGGTTTACTTAGTTAAATTACTAAACATTAATATTGTAATTTAACTTTGTAATCCTAGTTTAATGCTATTGTGCTTTAGTTATTCTTAACATTGATGCTATGTAAACAATCTGATCATCACGATTATCACTCACGATATCACGCCTCGAGAACCTTCCGCCCGACGGGGACTTCGATCCAACCCCGCCGGCTCGGGGTGTGAGAAAATGGAAGATGGTGGCTGCATTTAGTTTGTCAAACCCCCACGTCTCGTCACCTGTTGATGATGTCACTGATCACACTGAGAAGGTTGCGAAAGCATAGTGGTGATGTCTCAGAGATGTGATGCAACTTACTTGATCCAGTATCACAACACACAGATTAATTTACAGATAATGCATTACAAAGATGATAGCGTTGTTACAAGCCAACAGTTACAGTTTACACCCCAAACAAACTAAACAAATTAAGTTACTTAAGTACAAGTGCATGATTATGCATTTCTCACACATCATCATTGTCTACTTGCAAAAATTGTTAAGTTTGAAAAGTCAGTACAAAGCTGGTGAGTTTGTAATGATTGATCCACACAATATGATATGATATGCAAGTTATTGATACACAGTTCCAGAGATAACCATGGGACCCGTCGGTAAATATCGTAGTGCCTCATTCTTAATGTCTATCACAAACATTAAACTGATATTGGAAACAGGTAACAAACATTTACACCAAGGGGAGTTGCAAGCTTCAGGCAAATGGGTTATCAGCCAATAGTACTATCATTGTTTCATGTTCGGCCCCACATATGTTCACTAGATACGGTTTGAAAGATGAGGACTTTTTGATATCGTGATAGAGTGTTACGGGAAAAATCTCATGAAATCCACAAGTTCACATGAAATCACACAGATAACAGTGATACATATCATATGTTCAAGAAAAGTTGCACAGTAATACCCCAATATTTGTAAAACATTAAAAGAAAAGGGGTTGTACGAAACTCACCTGAGATGTCGAGGTTAACAGATAACGTGCAGACTTCCGTTTGTGGTTTAGTTCTGCATTAGTTAATGTTTTATAAGTTATTTGTGTTTTAATTTACTTATTATATCTTTCTTAACATTCAATGTCCTTGACATTGCATTTGAAGTCATCAAACTGATATCAAATCTTAATCAGTTGTTTTAATTGAATATCATACAATGTATGATATTGTGGGATGCTATAATGATTCAGGTTCCTCATACTCATTGGATTAATCAGGATGTTCTCAGATTACCAAATAGGTATTGTTGTTGATTATATCACTGAAACACTTTCCATATAAATTCCTGGCTTAGGAATAGTCAATCCTTGTTATTGATTATTTAGGTATAATGAAACATAGGAATGTGATATTAGAATAGGTTTAATAACCATATTCAATATACTAATGTGACTGTTAACATAAACCTCAAATCGTTATTCCAATGATTATCTTAATGCGTGTCATTAAATTAAAACACTTGGATTTAACCTAGTATTTCAAGAAATGATTAAGATAATCACAATCATTGTTACAATCAAATGGTTAAAACCATTATGATCCATAGTATGGTTTCATGATAACCGGGCATTATAACGGATCAAAACAAAGATTTAACCGTTAACATATCTAGTTCTTTGTTTCTAACCATTCCTAGCCATCATCTAGGCAATAATCAACAACCATAACTATTGCATTACGTTCAAAAACTAGATATAATCTATACATTATCAAACTAGTAGGAGAAGTTGAATCATTACCCGTTCGGACGGATTTTTGATGGCAAAACAACGATCGGGTGTTTTATAATCGATCCGTAGCTCGAATCAGATGATATGGTGGCTTTAAAAATGGATTTTGGATGTTGGAGGTCATTCAGATCGTCTTGATAGTGCTGGAGTTTGAAGGGATAATAAAATGAAACTTCTGCATGAAATTTGATTCTTCAATCTGATCTATTAAACCGACCTAGTCTTTGTATACCGCCAAGGAGCCTGAAAAGGGTCTTGGCGTACCGCGAATAAATCTGGAGGAAATTAGATATTTTGGACTCATCGCGTACCGCCAAGAGGACTCAAAATGGCCTTAGTGTACCGCGAAGAGTTCCAGAATGAAATATTTTCGAATTTTTCTTGTTTTTACTATTTCGAAGAATCGGGAACTCGGTTTCTCGCACTGTTTTCACTCTCGTTCACGATTTCTAGCGTATTTTCAAATCGTAATGATCACTATCGTTCTATTAACGTGGATTTCAAACATGATGACGTGGACTCTTAAACGACGATGACGCAAGCTTCTGACGTAATTGTCACATAGTTGGTCTTTTTTGTTGTTTTATGTGATCAAAAGTTTCTTTTTTTGAACCGCTTGTAGTCTAACGGTTTAATTGTTCCATTAATATCACTTTGTTTCTTTATAACGACTATATTTCAAATTTAGTATGTTTGTGTCATTTTTTTTGAACCGCTTGTAGTCTAACGGTTTAATTATTCAAATAATATCACTTTGTTTCTTTATTACGACTGTATTTCAAAATGAGTTTTTTTATGTCACTACAAATACCACACAGCTTAATGCATACTTTGCAATCATTAGTTAGTTATAAGAATGGACAATAAACATGGCATAGAGCATGAAGATGAGGGTCAAATGAAGGTAAAAGCTTATGATGTGAAGCCTAAAGATGATTGCCATAAAGATTATAGAAATAAAACTTTGAATGTATAGAAGGATGTATGGTGTTATAATTCTCCAAAACCAGAGCATTATGAGGTGGACTATCATGACCCTTATGAAGATGTAATTCTTAATGACCGCCATGAAGATTATAAAGATGAAAATGTGAATTATGACCCTGATGTATTGAAGGATGCATGAAGCTACGATTCTCCCAAATCAGAGCATTTTGAAGTGGACTATCATAGCCCTTATGAAGATGAGGAGGATTCAAAGGGGTCAAATGATGATTATCATTGGAAGTGATGTTACGTTGGTTGAGTGCATTTGTATTAGTGATGTTATGTTGGTTGAGTACTTGAGTGCATTTATATTAGTGATGTTATGTTGTTTGAGTGCATTTGTATTAATGATATTATTTGGTAGTGCCTATTTCATACTAGTGGTTAATTAGAAAACATTATGTTGTAACATCAAACATTGAAAAAAAACACAAACCATTGCATCACAAACCAAAGTTCAAATATCCATACATATCTAATACAGAAAACCATCAAACAAAAACAAACTTAGCCATTATTCAATCCGACAGTAACATGCTAAAACAACAAACAAACAACCAATAGTTAACATTCTTGTGATGGCATTGGAGCTCCCTGTGATGCATTAAATGCAATAGGCTCGGAGGAGTTGCTTGTAGCTGTTGGTGCTTCTGATACACTTTGTCCCTTACATGCTCTTTTGTTGTGACCCTTTTTATGGCAAAGTGTACAATTGTCATCTTACCATTTGAAGCAAAACCTTCTTCAACTTCTTCTATGCTTTTCCTTCTCATCTTTTTTGGCCTGCCAATAGGCTTATGATGCTTTGGAGTAATTAAAGTTGTTGGGCATGATGATGTACTCTAGAATTCTCTATCTGATATTGGCTCAATTGTGCTCATGAAAACACTTTTCCAGGTATTCAAATAATACACTTTTGACACCCAATTTTTTGCAACTTCATATCCCATGCCATTTTTTCTCATATCCCACACAATATCCACAACATGCTTACAAGACATACCTGTCAACTCCCATTTTCTACATGTTCATGTCTTAAACTCTATATCCACCACACATTGGTTATTCCAAGGTCCATTAACCTAAACCATAATTGGAAAATTAGCTTGAGAGGAATCTATAAATCATCTTGAAGGTTCTTTAAGAACCAGGTCCAAGAATTCAGATTTTCTGCCTCAACCGTTGGATAGGCAACCGGATATATACCATTATTTGCATCCACCCCAACTGCAGTTAACATTTGTTCATGGTATGGACCTTTGATAAAGTAACAATCAAACCCTAGTATCTCTCTCCTTGCCGACTTAAACCCAACCTTCAGGGCCGATAAAAGATGTGTATCCTTTTAAATATGTGGTCCACATTACACCTGAATAAAAAATTTGGTTTTGAATAAACAAATAATTTTTAATGTGGGTTAATGTAGACCACATATTTATTTTCAAGATTCCAAATGAGTAACTCACATAGGGTTTAAGGGTTTTCTCTCTAAGGTTGGGTTTTCATTGGATTCAATTCCTATATATATATATATATATATATATATATATATATATATATATATATATATATATATATGGTGTGGTTCATTTGTTAACCCATGTTTATTACGTTAACCGAATAACTACATCTTATTACTTTGAGGCTCGCATTAAAGTAAATCCAAAGGTGTAGGTTTTTTTCTTTTTTAATTAATGTAAAAAAAGAAAAAACCTAAACCTTTGGATTTACTTTAATGTGGGACCCAAAGTAATAAGATGTAGTTATTCAATTAACGCAATAAGAATATTGGTACGTAATTATGCACTTGGTAATTGAGTATGCGTGTTAAATTACAATCTGTAATTTTATGAATCACGGTCTGTAATTTATATGGACGATAATGTTCTTTACCCTGATGACACATGCCAAATTCTTGTGGCTTCCTACGCTTCTCACGTTAAAATCTTTTGTACGTTAACCGTCCCCTATATATATATATATATATTAGTTCACGTGACTCAAAAAAAAAACAAACAAATCAATTTAGTGAAACAGCAAAAGCATTCGTGGCCCCAAGATGGGCTTAAAGCCCAACTTCTCATTTGAAATCAATCAAAAGAAACGACAGCAGCTAATCACGCAGACACAGAAAGAAGAAAAAAAAATTAGGGATCCAGTAGCAGCTGCAAGGTAGCAACCAAACAGAGAAAAAGCAGCCACGATTGAAGGCCTTGAATGATAATTAGGAGCTTGAAAGGTAAAGATCTCAAGAGATTAAAGATATCTAAACTCTTTAGCACACTAAACTTTAGATTCTTGAGTTAAGGAGTAACTCATTTATAAGTTTTTTGTATACGGTCGTTTATGAGACCAAATTGAAGCTTGAAATCACATAATCAAGATATCACATAATCAAGATATTTAAGGACGAAATTGGTAGAAATCCTCATCAAGGTTAGTGGTTCAAAGTATAACTATTTTTTTTTTGTTAGTGAACGTACACAAGTAATTTTTTTAGGGTATCAAGAGGATGATGATTATCGTAGGTAGCCTCAAAAATCACAAGTTACGCTTATTTAACTACTGATTTATGAAGAAATCAAAGGACACAATGTAAGGATTTCTTAGTGGATTAAGTTCTAGGTAAAAGTTTTATGAAAAGTCAATTATTGAAGGTTTGACTTGCGTTTTCGTAGGTAACAACCTACTTTTGCAAGAGTTCAAAGTTGATCATCGTGAAACACTTAAAAGACATTATATACATTGATTTTAGTTGCCCAATTGACTCAAAATATGATTCTAGATAATAACTTAGGAATTTGAGGGCAAAGTGGTCATTGTTTACTAAATCGAACATACAACTATTTTAAGGACGAATTTATGTAGATTATGTTTAAAATCATCTATAAAAGTTTACTTGAACATAAATCGTTAGAAATTAGTCATTGAGCCCAAAGATGGTGTTTAAATTATAAAATGAATTTTTAAGGAAAGTTTATCTTTTAAAAGTCAAACTGCCAAGAATATAGATTATGGGTTTAACCATCATTATGTTTAATGCTTCTATAAGGTTTATTGGTATGATTAACCATGTTTAACTAGTCGAGACCCCCTCGATCTAGTATGAGCAATAACATATGTATATGTATATATATATATATATATATATACATGTTTTAGAAAAAGTAAAAGGATTTACATATGATTCAAGGGATTTTAAAAGATTTGAAGGGATGAGATTATACTTAAAAAGATAGTATTTTAAAACAAATAGAAGAATCTCCGGTAGTGATTACGAGTTTTACCAAATTACTAATTTTGGTGATACGTCGTAAAAGTCAATATTAAGGATCTAAGGAATTGGTCATAAAACCACTTTATATACTCACGTGTTAATTCAAAATGTTTATTACATACTAGATTTACACGTGCGTGATTAGTCTTACTAATCATGACTTGGTGAACCTACTACTTCAGGATTTACTAACCGGTCAAATAACTCAGGTCAGTCTTGACCTCCGCTTTTTACTTAAATCTTTTGGGGATGTATTAGAGCTTTGTTGTAAAAGGATTTTTATGTGTGTTGTTATAAGATAAATTGTACCTCTTAACTAGCATCGCATAGACTTAGGTACACCCGGTTATGGATGTTGGTCAGAGGCAAATCATCAAGGTAGGGGGAAGGGTGGGCCGGTGTAACCGTAAAACCTACTTACAACTACCTCGGGGCATATACGCATTCAAACGGATCCGTGCTAATTGGAGGTACCTTGCTCTAGAAGCTAAGGATAAGGATTCAAGATGGGGTCGTGTATTCGACTCCAGACTACGGGCCATTCCCTACGGGGATAAGAGATTTCCAGGTGACTGTTCACTACGGTGGAGTCGTTACGGTTAATGTCACATGATAAGATTTGGTGTAGCACTGTAGTGGACCCCATGTGTCATTCAATATTGTATCTGCACCAGAGGCTCTAGAGTAGTGTATGTAGTTCCAGATCCAATCAAGACTCGAGCTTTATGGCTCCGATCGACACCAAATGACTCCAACGAGTGCGGAATCCAAGTTAGAATCAACAGAAGAAGTAGAAAAATGCAAACTTTGTATAAATTGTGAATTTCTCAAGAACACTGCCTCAATCTAGAGAGCAATGCTTCGGGAATCCAACCCTAGCACAGTACAAAATACGTCTATTTATACTACTCTTAGGTGTACTCGAACCTCTATACACGAAAATGGCTCAGTACTCGAAGTCTAAAGTACACAAAAAAATAAGTACTCGAAAATACACAAAATGTGGTCTACAACTAGTCACGGGTTGATTTTGTCAGTCTTTATCTCTGGATTGGGCTCTCCGGTGTATGTGTTAACAAACACCGTGTTAGGATCGTTGACGAACGAATACTTAACCTCGTGAGGCTAGATTTGACAACCAGTTACTTTCACACAAACATGATTTGATTATTATTTTAAATGTTACTGACCATGACTCACCAACTATGTATGTAGTTGACTTATGTTAGCCCGCGATACACGTAGAACAGGAACAGGGAAGTGAAGGGAATTAAGAAGGATGCTGACAAAAACTAGAAGACTAACTTTTGAAATCCACTTACATGATAAGGCTATGAATTTTGTTAAAACATCGATTTAAGAATTTATGAATATTTTGTAACTTCTTCACTTAAGCTCATTAATGGTGCAACTATTACAATGTTTTAAAAAGTTCAAATCTAGTCGTATTTTTGTGATCCATATAAGTCTTCTGTTGTATTTAAATGGCTAAAAATGGGGTGTGACAGGTTGATATCAGAGCCATTGGTTTCAGCGAAGTAAGAGTCACGTACATCCTTAAGCTCTAACATCTACTGCTCTTGACCGCAAATATATTAGGACCTAACCCAGGATAGTTACGAAGAAAGGTAGTTAATAGTAGTGTACACGTGCAAGACAACTTGACAAGTGTGCTTGATCAACATAGTTGTCAAGGTTATCTTTATACGAATATACTAATTGCTATCTATAGTGCGGACTAACTTAGAAACCTCATCACGGGGATGATGGGAAGGTGAGAACTGACGACTGACTGCTGGTGTCTGATTATACACCTATGTTTATACATGATTAGTTACTGATAATACTTATTTCAAATTTCAGGATGTCTGAAGGAAACAGTAAATGTAAGGGTATCTTTGGAATATTTGAACGTAAGAAGACTTCGTCGAAGTCTCGTTCCAAAATCCGAGGCAGAGAAGAGCGCCCAAGTAAGCCTAGACTATATCACAAGAACCATATGCATCTGGCTACTACATGGCTATACCATCTGGATCCAGACATACACAATCACACACTCCTGTGGTTAATATGCAACAAGTGGAAGGCGTTCTTATCTACGGAAGACCACACAGATGCCCGTGATTGAGTGGTTTGAGGTTTCGGGAAACCTCAGGAAGATGAGGAACCTTTCAAGGAGTCTGAGGAAACTTTCAAGGAGTCTGAGGCTCTAACTCACGTGGTGATTTCAGACGATGACACACAGGGTGTTGCTACCGACAGTGTGGAGTGTGGCACTCCTAGAGTTGTCAAATGATCAGACTAAGGTGGTAGAACACACGAGTGCCCAGAAGGAGAGTACTCACATGACCAAGGAGTATGAGCAGGACAGCCCTGATGAGTGGGTGCCAATGGAGTTCCTCGTGAACGACATACCACGTAGAACCAAAAACCTAGAGCCATCATCTTGTCGTACACTCAGACGACATGAGGAACATGGCATGGCCCAGTCGCACATACGATCGGGTGAGCGTTTTGGACAGTGCCATGACGCCTTAGCTCAGCTAGAGGCACTATGGCAGAGTTTTGAGGAAGAACATAGGAGACAACATGTGATGTATCAACCGCCTCCTCCTGTATATCAGCCCACACCACCAATAATGTATCACGTGTCACCTGTTTACCCACTGCTGCCGATTTATCAGTCGATGCCCATTTATGTTCCAGCACCTACCTATCCACAACCATCAATTATCAATCACCTCCTCTCATTGGAAACCCATCTCCACCTATTGGATATCCGACACCAGCTTACTGAATGTACCCATCTCCGCCAGCATACGCACCTCCCTACACACATTATCAACAAGCGATGTCATATCAACATTACCAGCCATATCCCGAGCTGCATAGGGAATCATTTGAAGCTGGACCTTCAAGCCAACCACATGTACTTGAGTTGTCTCGTAGATCAATCAGCTCTCGCTTGGATGATCGAGGCGAGGGTAGTTCCCGTCGCAGGAAAGCTCGATTCAAAGGAGATGGTGATATAAGGAGGCGTTGATTGGGATGATCGGTATCATGTTTATTTTCAGTATTGTATTTTGTATTGTATTTCAAGATTTTTTGTATTTTGTGATACCAAACACTTATGACACGAGACTATGTTGTATTGCCTAACTAGATTTTGTACTATTTAACTTTGGGATTCTTATCATGAAGTATGTTTGAGATAATCTTTACTTTAAGCGCATGCATGATGTACTGAAATGATGCTTCTTCAGTTAAAAATTTTATTTGTAAGGCACTCATAAATGTTAAGACATATGATGATTATGAGATATATGATTTCTGATATGTATACCTTCGTTTGAATGTTTTGTATAGAATGGAAAACGACAAAATTAACAAGACTGACAAAAGAGAAGGTCCATCTCAAGGGACCGGTAGTAAGAAGGTTGTGGAAGCGACTGAGAGATCACATTCTGTTGAAGTTATGAAGAATGATACACCTCCTTCCATCTATGAAGAACAAAGGGAAAATGAAATAGAAACCAAACTTAAGGACCTAATAGCAGCTGGCATCGCAGAAGCCATGCCTAAGATTATTAAAGGGTTTACAAAAGGAAGGAGAAAAATGCTAAAAAGTTGATAGCAAAAGTTCTAAGTCAAAACAGGAGAAAGAACACCCTTTTGAACTCAATCCATCGTAGAACTTCAGTAGCCAACTTATCTCCTTTAAACACTTCGGGCTTGCACGCCATGTAATTGCGATAAGAACACCCTTTTGAACTCGAGTCCTTAGACAGTTTTTCCTTCTATCTTTTTCTTTTTAGGTTTATCAACCGAGTCATAAGAATTGTGACTACTATCATGGTAATCACTTCTATCAGAAATGTTGTAAGTAGATTCTGATTCCGAAGGAATCTTTTCTTTTGTCTTTGATTTTTTTCTTTCTCCTGTTTTGACCTACAACTTTTGCAATCAACTTTTTCAGCATTTTTCTCCCTCCTAACAGCTTTTGTAACCCATTAATAATCTTAGGCATGGCTTCTACAATGCTAGCTAGTTTTAGGTCCTCAAGTTTGGTTTCTATTTCATTTTCCAGTTGTTCTTCATGGTTGAGAAGAGGTTTATTATTCTTCATAACTTCAACAGAATGGGATCTCTCAGTCATTTCCACAACCTTCTTACTATGGGTCCTTTGAGATGGACCTGCTCTTTTGTCAGTCTTGTTAATTTTGTCGTGTTCCATTCTATACTAAACATCCAAACCATGGAATACATATCAAAATCGTATATCTCATAATCATCATATGTTCTAACATTTATGAGCGCCTTACAAATTAAATTTTTAACTAAAGAAGCCTCATTTCAATACATCATGCATGCACTTAACGTAAAGATTAACTCAAACATACTTCATAATAAGAATCCCAAAGTTAAATAGTACAGGATCTAGTTAGGCAATACAACATAGTCTGGTGTCATAAGTGTTTGGTATCATAAAATACAAAAATCTTGAAATACAATCCAAAAATATATTGCTGAAAATAAACATGTTACCGATCATCCCAATCAACGCCTCCTTATATCATCATCTCCTTTGAATCGAGCTTCCCTTGGACGGGAACTACCCTTGCCTCGATCATCCAAGCGAGGGTCGGTTGATCAACGAGACGGCTCAAGTACATGTGATCGGCTCGAAGGTCCAACTTCAAATGATTCCCTATGCGGCTCGGGATATGGCTCGAAGGTGGGCATCGGCTGATAAATCAGTAGCTGTGGGTAAACAGGTGGCACCTGATACATATTTGGTGGTGTGGACTGATATACAGTAGGAGAGGCTTGATACATCACATGTTGTCTCCTATGTTCTTCCTCAAAACTCTGCCATAATGTCTCCTGCTGAGCTAAGGCGTCACGGCGCTGTCCAAAACGCTCACCCGATCGCATGTGCGAGTTTCCCATGCCATGTTCCTCATGTCTCTTGAGTGTGCGACGAGATGATGACTCTGGGTTTCTGTATCTACGTGGTATTCCTTCATGAGGAACTCCATCGGCACCGACTCATTAGGACTGTCCTGCTCATACTCCTCTGACATATGAGTACTCTCCTTCTGGGTACTCGTGTGTTCTACCACCTTAGTCTGATCATTTGACAACACCAAGAGTGCCACACTGTCGGTAGCAACACCATGTGTGTCATAGTCTAAAATCACCACGTGAGTTGGATCCTCGGACTCCTCGAAAGGTTCATCATCTTCAGAAGGTGTTGGAGGAGTATGAGTGATCTTCCTGTGGTTTCTCGGAACCTCAAACCACTCAATTACCGGCTTCTGGGTGGTATTCCTTGGATAAGAACGCCTTCCACGTGTATGTCTGGATCCAGATGGTATAGCCGTGCAGTAGCCAAATGCATCTGGTTCTTGTGATAGTCTAGGCATACTCGGGCGTTCTTCACTGCCTTGGCTTCTGGAATTAGACTTCGACGAAATCTTCTTACGTCCAAATATTCCAAAGATACCCTTAACTTTACTGTTTCCTTCAGACATCCTGAAATTTAAAATAAGTATTATGAGTAACTACATAAGTGTATAATTAGACGCGAGCAGTCAGTCATCACTTGTCAACTTCCCATCATCCCCGTGATGAGGTTTCTTAGTTAGTCTGCACTACAGATAGCAATTAGTATATTCGTATCAAAATAACCTTGACAACTTTGTTGATCAAGCACACTTGTCAAGTTTTCTTACACGTGCACACTAGCTATTAACTACCATGCTTCCTAACTATCCTAAGTTAGGTCCTAATATTTTCGCGGTCAAGAGAACTAAATGTTAGAGCTTAAGGATATACGTGACCCTTACTTCGCTAAAACTCATGGCTCTGATACCAACCTATAACACCATGTCCTGGAGTGTGACGTGTCATACCATTTTTAGCCGGTTAAATACAGCGAAAGACTTATATTGACCACAAAAATACGACTAAATTTGGAATTTTTAAAACATTGTAATAGTTGCACCATTAATGGGCTTAAGTGAAAAGGTTACAAAATATTCAAAAATTCTTAAATTGATGTTTTAACAAAATCCATAGCCTTATCATGTAGGCGGATTTCAAAAGTTAGTCTTCTAGTTGGTACGACACGTCACACCACAGGACGGGTTGTTACAGCTTAACATCCCTTGTCATCAAGCACTGGTGCTCAGCTATCAAAGTTTTCACACACCAAGAATCTTTGGTGGATTTTCGAGAAACATGCAAGACCCGACGGAAAGAAGGAACGAGGACTTTTTTTCTAGGTTTTTTGCATACCGCTTTGTTTAAGGGGGTTTAAGTTGACCTACTACTCTTTAAGTTGCAATTCTAACCCTCAACTTGTGATAAATTACCCATCATGCACACAACTCTTTAAACGAAAATGGTCATTCATTTGAATAAATAGTTGCCTCTTGGATTCAAGAGCATGTGTTTTTATCATTTGCTTCAAATGTTCCTTGTTGTCAATAACTTGGCCTATATAAAAGAGGGATTGAGAATCACTAAAACCAATCATATACTCTTCAGCTTGTGCTTCCTCATTACCTTAGGTAATGCTAATCCCATCTCATCGTTATCATTGTTGCTCTCAAAATCATCAAGATCCTCTACTTCAAGATCTTCATCATCATCTTGTATATCTTCCCTCTCATCAAAGTCATCGTATACCTTAAATTGTTGCAAGTCAACTTCCACATCCTCCACAACTGTATCATCCACGATATAATCTGAGTCTGATTCTTCACTATCTGAATTTGATCCCTCACTCTCTGTTGATACCTGACTATGTGTTGATACATGATATATTGATCCATCCTGTTCAATGTCATCCTCTCTAAACTGGTGACTTGCTGCAAACATTGCCTCAATCACAGTGTTATTGTTTCCTCCTAATTCATGCTCATCATCAACTGATGTATTCGTATCTAGTATATTTTCCATTAACACACGAGATCTGTCATGCACCACATATATGTCAATTACTTTAACACCCCTTTTAACATGCTCTAACAACCTCAAAAAATCAAAATCAATGTCTAGAGTTCTTAGCCCTATATCCAAATGTGAATAAGGAACTCGAAAATGACAATAAAATACATCATCAAATGTAAACCTAAAGCCTTTACCATCTCATCCAACACATCTTTACCAAAATCATTGACATCACCGGTATCTATATATGTAATCTTAACATTAACATACTCCCTACCAGGGTAGATGTCAAACCGACCCCCATGAAATACTTTAATAAAAAAACAATCTATCTTCATTTGCTATAAACAAAACACATTACGAAATACGGTACAGAATCGTTAATTTTTGTAAGAAGCAATATCGAAATAAATTTCTGTGTGCACCAATACAAAATGCACTAACCGTAAACTACTCCGGGGTCGAACTAATCTCCGGGCTTAGAAGTACGAATGTGCCACATATGGAAGTCCATCAGTGCATCAACGACAACGGTTGTGTTCGAATTCTCCATCAGAGCTCTTGAATTTGGGGACGATTTTTGTTTAACATATTGATTTTGGGAATGCTAATAGAAAGGGATTATAAATTTGGTAATGGACATTAATGCCCTCAAAGACCCCTGCGAAATGACATATATCCACCTTCTCTGACGACAGACTAACGTCAGTTAGTCAGGAGGACGATAGTGGCATTACATTACAATTACAAGGACTGATAAAGCAGTAAAAGTGTAAATTGGACTGAAAGTGATATTTAGGTTAGCCATAGGGATAAAAATGGCATTTTACTCTGAGCTAAATATAGGTATCAAGTATTAACATACAAAATATATACACAAATACATTATGTTCTTTTAACTCTTCCAGTTATAAACTTTTTGGTTTATTATTACCATCATCAAACTTGAATAAAAGGAGGGTTTATACCATTCTTTAAAATATATATATATACAATTCACTTGGACTTTGGATCAGAGCCTCTAAATCGGTTGAGTTGCGCTTGAATGGGTGTGATCCTTTGTGGCTAAAAAAAATGGTCACTGATTGGACTGTGTTTTAGTCACAAAAACATTGCTCAACTAGCAAAACGTTGATAATTGGTTACACAAAATCATAAATAACAAAAACATATTTTACATAAAACAAAATATGCAAAAAATGACCTAACGATAACCATCTCTCCTGTCTTGTTCCTCGGCCTCTTTATTTGCAACTTCAACTGATTTGAACCAAAGAAACGCCTGTTTTTTAACTCATGTTAATCCATATGTTCTGGCTCAATTCACAACAATTTTCAGCCAAGATAATATTGTCTTAAGTGCATTTGACAAATTTGAAATTATTAATTCGAGCTACTAGAAATTCATTTAGGTTTTTTTGAACGGTGATGATCTTACTTACAATCTATGTTGTCTTAACCAGAACCACCGAATAGAGGTAAGACATACGTCCCTCAGCCGGAACACGTAAAATATATAAACCCTTGCCCCCTATTAGGATCGAACCAGGATTAAAGCTCGGATTCAACCCGATATCAAAGAAAATGCCCCAGGTGGGGTCTGAAGTTTTAACCGTCTCGTAAGAAATTCAATTAATTAAACCCCCTAATTACATCCTTACAACATGTTTAATAAGTGAGTTGCAAGAGTTTATGTTTATAAAACATAAACATCAAATTCATGTTAAATTAAGAACTGAGAAGCAAAAACTTACAGCAGTTGGGACACCGGTAAATGCAAAGAATCCAAGCACCGGAGCATAAAATATGCTATCCGAATTCAACAATCCAAACACCGGTCTTTGATTCACATACTCAAAAACAGATCCAATCTACAGATCCAATTCATTCACCATCAAATCGAATCACAGACAATTAATAATCAAGAACCAACAGATAGAAACTTACAGCAGCAATGGCGGTGACAGCAGACGCAAGCAAATACACAAAGAACGGAAGCTCAAAACTCGATGATTGTTGGGTTTCATTACGAGCCCACGGAGGCGGTTCATCGGAGTCGGGTTTGGCCCATGAAGGGGTTGTTTGTTCTTCGTCTTCTTTGACAGCGAAGACAGTTAAGTTTCTGTAGCAATTGTGGGTTTTCTTGGTTTTTGGGTGGATTTTGAAGATGAAAAGATGGGAGTTTTTTAGGGTTTTGGTGAACCCGGATGAGGGAACAAGGGGTGGGTGTAAATTGCAGACGGATAGTGTTTGCATAGGCATGGTTTTTCTTGTTGGAATGAAATTGGAATTTGAAACAATTGAATCTTAGATCGATTTGCTCATTGTGCAGAGTGTGTGTTTGTGGAAGAGGGCGATTCGAAACCGTTGGTTCAGAAAACTTCCCCTGCAAAAATTAAATTAACATAAAAAAATCTCATTTTCCTTTTTGGGTAAATTGCGATGGAACATGTACAAAACAACTTTTACTAGTATCATACACGAGTTATTATAAAAAGTCAATCCCCAAAGTAGTGAATTTGACTAATCAAAGTGACATTTTAGCCAACAATTTTCAAGTTTTTCACGAATTTCAGCCAATCAAGAAGCGTCATTTGGCAATATATCGTTGACGGAGATATTTTAAGAGATAATATCGCTAAGGTGTAATATCGCTGACGGAATTAAATCAACATCAGCGATATTTTATGTGATAACATCGCTGACTAGACGATATTTTGGCTGGTCAACAGCTGCTTTGGTATTTTTTTTGTCAATGATTATTTTGGTAAAATTGAATGGTCAATTGGCTATTTTAGTGATTTACTCTATTATAAATACTTACATACTCTTGTTTTATATTGCATGTTACATGTCAAACTTTTATTAGTTTAAACTTTTTTAGGCAAAAATCTCTTTATACGGGATCCGATTTTTAAAACTAAGTTATGAGACTCCTCTTTCATATTTTGAGTAGCAAGTATGCTTAAAACATTTTTTTACCAAAGAATTGATTTTCAAAATTACCTTGGATATATGATGATTTAGGATTCCTTTATAATTGTACTTGATACTTTAAATGTTTATAAAAAGAACATAATGATTTTACGATTCAAACAACAAGTTACAAAGAAATTAGTTTTCAAAATAGGCATTTGAGTGTAATAATGGTCGTATAATCCCTAAAGGTTTCTATGTGATCAATGCTTGGTTTGAACGTATGATAGTCATACTATTACGATACAAGTTTAAAGAATACTATAAAAGGTTTCTATTAAGTTTATATGCTTTTAGAAATTTATGTTCTTAAATAGTGTTTCCTTCCTATTTTTTTACTGTCAACCAGGGCTTAGCTCACTAGTAAAGCTTAAACCTTTCATCGTAAAGGTTGTGGGTTCTACTCTCGTTAGGGTCAAGTTGGAGGACATTTATCCTATATAACGATCCTGAGGTTTATCACAGGTTTGTCGATGGGGGGCGAGAGTTTACCCATTCCACATGGTTCCCGTGCATCTGGAGGGCGTGTCTTCGGTGGGCCTGGTTAAGACAACATACGTGAAACATTGTCTTCCAAAAAAGATGATTTTTTTTACTATTTGATTATTTTTTTCAGTTTTAACGATGAAAACCTAGTTTCTTGTAACTTATGAAATCTTGATGTACAAACCTAGAACCCTTTGATGATCCTGGATCATCCAATTCTTTGTGAAAGACTAAATTCATTAAAATTCGAGGCTAACAATTTCAAACCAATAATTTCATGTGGCAACAAAACGAATTAGTGAAGTCTCTCTCTTATTAGACCACCACCACCACCACCATTTTGGGGTGGGGGGTTTGTTTAGGGTAAGATTGGGATATAATCTTGTATTTCAAACCTCTTGTATTTTTTAAGTCGCCGAAGCACCAAAGTTACACACTAACAAACATTAAAAGAACACCACTAGACTATACGTTTTTATTTGTTTGTTTGTTATCTTGAGGAAACTGATAACATATCAGTCTTTCACAGTACTTTCCTTAGAAGTTTGAGCTTCAGGAAATATCACCAGGTGCACTATCTTCTTTTTCTTGATTCTGCTTTACAATAATTGACTTGTGAATCGAATAGATCTCGAAAACTTAGGGTAAAAACTGATTGGATTTTGAATCATTATCTTAAATGACTACAAATATAATCAATAACTAAACATGAGGTGAATAATGATGAGTCGACTCCTCTGATGAGTCGATTCCCATTGTTGTCAAAAATTGTGAGACATTGCAATGTCGCCCCGGCCCAGGCTATCATCTAGTTTTGTGTCCGAGCCAAAAGGGTTTCATGCGGCAAGGTTAAAGCTTTATGTCTGGTGTTTTCCTAAAACGGTTGGTTGACGAGTCTTCTACTCCAACTAACTTGGCCAGTCAGGAGTGTTGGATGGAACCTCCGTTGCAATCGCGGCATAGGGGAGCCTCTCTAATACTGCTAAAAAAATGCATCGCTACAATTGTATCATGAGTGTAAGGCTGAGGTTTTGATACTCAGTCACTATACTCTGAGACAATGGTCTTGTCGTTGCATCAACCTCCATTTCAAAAAAAACCGAGCTTTTAATTGCTTTAGACTAAAAATGGATTTGAGATCGATGTCATTCTCCTACCTCCAACGCTTGTTTGTGCCTGGCTGCCTGAGATGGATATTGTCGGCTGGAGAGCATTAGGACCACTCTCATTTACAGCCAGCCAATCAAAATTATCCATTAAAAATTCATCTCTCTCTTTGACCTATTTAATCAACCAAACTTAATTTTTTTCACTATCATAGTATCATTCACAATCAACCCAACCTAATAAACGAAAACAATATCATAAATACATATGTCAAAAAAAAAACTACAAATATTAATAAAAAATACCCAACCGTTAGTGAAGAGACTTGATTGCCCATTTATCCCTATTATTTATTTATTTTAATAAACATACACCAATCAACCAAAACTTTTTAAGACCGTTCCCATCCA
This sequence comes from Mikania micrantha, assembly GCA_009363875.1. Lineage (NCBI taxonomy): Eukaryota > Viridiplantae > Streptophyta > Magnoliopsida > Asterales > Asteraceae > Mikania > Mikania micrantha. Next base: position 59,460,582 of record CM018694.1, on the reverse strand, counting down.
CAACTAACCAATCAAAATTATTTAATAAAATGTTAATTTCTCTCTCTTTCATATATACAAACAATCAAACTTAATTTTTTAACTTTGATTCACTACCAACCCAACATAAGACCATCCTTAATACCCACCCCATCCAAAATTTATGCCACGCCATCGAAAATTCCTGCTTTCCCCATTGTGAGAGAGGAGAAAGCATGTTGTGAGCGGGGAGAACAGGAAACGGGAGTCTCTGTGGTCCGAAAACCAACCATGTCGGGGGGCAGTGGCGGTGTGCCCGCTAGGTGCCGCCGAAACATGCAGCCCCGCCCGGGCAACCGGGGGATGCATTACGGATGATCTAATAAAATTAACCAATCATAAAAATACATGTTGCATATAATATCTTTTTTTATTAATATTATAATAACCAACTAGTGGTTGGTGGAGCAACTTGGTTGTGGTTTTTGTTTTTTAGTTTTTGCCAAACAACCGCACATCCAAATCATGGATGGAGTGGTCTATATGCCAACAGTTCAGTTTAGATCTTCTAATTCATGAAATATTTTCGTTAAGAATTAATCGTCTGTCAAGGATACATCGATTAGTTAAGAAAGCATGCTGCTCTTCTATAACCTTTCCTATTACACTTTTGAGTGGATTCATAAGCATTTTTTAGATGTTTTTTTTTTCTATGGATAAGCTTCCCCTCATCACCCCCACTACATTGTAATCACCATCCAACTCTTTAAACAATCATTCACGAGATATTCTTTACAACTTTTGTAAATTTGTTATAACATTATACAGTTCGTGATATTTGAGAAAGCCAACATGGAGCGACATTCAACAAATTTATGCACGCCTTTCCCGGCATGCTCGGAAGCATCGATTGCACATACTAGAAATGACAAAATTACCCAATCGCTTTGGCGATTATCTCATCAACGAGTAGGGGTGTTCAAAATATCCATAACTCGAAAAAATTCGAAATCCGAATCATATCTGAAACCCGAAAAAACCTCATCCGAAATCTATTTCGGGTCATTCTGGTTGTTCGGGTTTGATAATATGTTTTTAAATTCGGGTCGGGTCGGGTTTCGGATATACGGTAACTAGTTTATTCGGGTCGAATATCCGAATACCCCAAATAAAACATGTTTATTCGGGTTATTCGGATGTAAGAATTCGGGTTTTTCGGGTCAGATAATATATTTTGAGATTCGGGTCGGTTCGGGTTCCGGTTATGCCAAAAAAAATTTTAATCCGAATAATTTGTTATCCGACTCGATGAACACCGACAACGAGACAGTCACCACCATCCTAAAATAATGCTTGAAGCAGTTGCCTCTAATGATCTTTGGTATGACATGCGTACTTTGATGTTTTTGGATCGAATAATGATATAAATGTTTTAATTCAATCCCCGATATTTGACAAAATATTAGACGGAGTCGCACCCGGGTCTACATTTTATTCTAACGATACATACTACAAGTATGTGTACTATCTTGCCAATGGTATATACTCTGAATATGATACATTTGTCAAATCATTTATATATCCTCGTGAAGACCATGACAAACGAAAATACTTTAAAAAGGCTCAAGAGGCAGCAAGAAGTGATGTCGAACGAACGTTCAGTGTAATTAAAAAGAAATGGCATATGGTAGCTAATCCAAAATTACGAAAAGGCCGACGTTCCGGTTGAAGAGGTTACACCTGAAGAAAGAATTGAAATACATGCCGAGATACGAAGTAAGGAATATATAAATGTTTAAAGGCGATTTAGTTGAACATGTCTGAAAAATCAAAGAGAAAATTTGTAGTTTTTTTAAGAGTATTTAATTTTATTTTAATGTTTTTTTTATTTTATATATGTAGTTTAATTTTTTAATTATGTAATTTTTTTACTTTTATTTTGTAATTTTATTTTATTTTTAATAATATGTCTTTTGTAAATTATTTTATAATTGAAAAATAAATAAAAATAAAATAATAAAATATTTAATAAAGGTGGTAATGTCGTGCAGTGATATGGAGTTATGCTTACATATGAGATGATTATATGTAATGATAAGGGGGTGAATTCAGTGGCAGAGCTTGGTCAACTTGAGGGGGCGGAAATCTTTTAAACCATAATACATGTTAATTTTTTGAAGCGATGGGGTGCGAAACCCCTGTTTTTAACCAAAAATAGCTTTTCGGTCGAAAAATTAACATAACGGACGGAAAAAGAGGGGAGCAGTCGTTGGGCCCCTGCCCCAAAGAAGCTTCGCCCCTGAGGGTGATTATGTTGGTTGTTTATGTGACATATACGTGGCACATGCCTGGAGTGATGGGATATGCACTTGTAGGGAGAGAAAAAAAACAACTCAATCCAATGATATTAGAACTGAAACGACCATGTATCTCCACATTTCATTTTAGGTTTAGTATTTTTTTTTTACTTCACCTTTTTAGTTTTAAATTTGAAAATTTCATCCTTTGAGTTTTTGATATTATGATTTATGCATTAGAGATTAGAGGTTGGGGGTAAGGGTGTGCAAAATGATTTTACCCATCAAACCTGTATATGTTGGAATCTTATTCGAGAACTTTTTAGCATAAAAATAAAAACCAAAAATCAACTTCTGTCAAATGTGTACCTGTTTGCCCATGCTAGAAAACCTTTTAACATAACAATAAAAATCATTTAATTCAAGATTTCAAACTCAAATAATTTCAAAACAAATTTTCAATGTTTTTTAGTTTGGATGTTTGAATTGTTAATGCGATGTAATGTTTTTCTTTCAATAACTATTGGTTAATCAACAAAATTTTAGGTGAAAATAAAGCAACTCTTCAAAAAATTCAAGGTTTTTTAGTTAGATGGTTTCACTGGTTTTAAGTTGTAACTAACATGTAATATTGTTACCTGACTCGTCACTATGAATGCTATCACCTTGTGACTGTGAAGCGGACCTCATTTGTATCACGGGTAGGGTACAAGAATTTTATGACTCGTTCCACTTAGTTTCACGAGTACACCCGTGTATCCTCGCCCCAAGTTGGGGGTGGTGGGAATGGGAAGGGGAAGGGGAAGTGGTTATTGGTTAATTATTTATGGTAGGTTAACATCTAACACATTTAATTGTGTACATGAAACATACTTGAACAAAAACGAGACGAACGAATTTTTAAACATTATTAGGCAAATCTATAAAAAAAATTGATACGCTAACAAATATTTCCGTTATTCTAATAATATGAATTGCGGAATGTTGTTGGGTATGTTATTTTAATAACATGAACGTCATAATATTACCACCATTAGTGCTGGTAATGAAGATTTATGTGCCCGGGACAATAAAGAAAAAAATGACCATAGGATCAAACGAATTATCAATTATATAAACTTTTTTATATGACGATTAAGCTTATAACAATAAACATATCAAAAACATAGCATTAAAATAACATACTGGAATAGCTAACTAACAAACTTTATTCTATTAGCTTTGATATTAAACTTATCAAAACTTAATAGGTATAAAAAAGTTATATTAAATTTAGAAATAATTAAAAAATTTGGGCCTCTAAAAAAACTGGGCCGAAGCAAATGATCTGGCTTGCCCTTTCTTTGGGTCAGCCCTTATTTCCACCACCATCACTGCCCAATATATAAACCAATTATTGTCTAAATTTAATAAATCAAACGTGACCTAATTTCTTGTCACTAGTTACAAAAACATGTAGAGGGAAGAGAGCTCCAAAAATCACACTTGTCATTCATCTTATATTTGTATATTTGAGACAGGCCCAATATAAAAATAATATATTCATAATAGTCGGTATATTTATTTAAAATTTTGATTTGGTTCTCCATTTTAAAGTTTAAACCAGGCCAAGGCTTTGGTATGGGCTTAGATTTGACATGCCACGCAAATAAAAACTAAAGCAAGTGACGTTGGAAAGTTAACCTCAAAATCGATTTTATGAGTTGAAAATTATATAACCATATTTTCTATCTATGACGTACCGGTTGGTTTTTTATATGATCTAAGATGTTAAAAAAACCGTATCTGAAAGTGAATCTAAAACATACGAAATCAAAACCTGAAATATTTGAAAATCTGGATTCGATTAGGATATCTATTTTTTTTTTTGGGTATTTAGGATATCCAAACCACCTAAAAATATTTTTTATTCAGGTAGTTTTCGGTCATTTCAGATATTTCAATTAACTTTTCGGACATTTCTGATAAGTTTTTGAATATTTCAGATATCCGAAATTTATTTTTGGATATTTCGTATATCTAAAATTTATTTTTTAAATGTTTTTTAATTTTTTCAAAATAATTAAATATAGACATTTTCCACTTGAAAGAGTGAAAAAAATGATGCTATCGTCCTGATGTAATAAAAAAGTTATATATCAGTATCTCTTCTATTTTAGATCCAACACGTTACTATTTACTATGAGGGAGTGAATAAAAAAGGAAAGAAAACATCACATAATAACATGTGTCGTCTCATTTAACATTAGAGACACACGAAAAACAAACCAGAAGGTGATACTAAAAAAGTGACACATGTCATTTCAGATATTATTTTTTATAGTAAATTACTTAAATATATAAAAAATCATTTAATAATGGAATTTTTACATGTATCCTCATCAATGTTTTCATAACCGGATCGGACATCGAACCGGACAAGTTACTGATTACTGGTTAAACCGGTCGGATCGGTCGGACCGGATTTAAGAACCGGATGATGTCATAAATAATATAAGTATTTTAAATTATTAAAAAACAATGTAACATTTCAAATATATAGAGAACTGAAACACGTTCCTTTTTATTTATAAAAATTAATTAGTTTTCTAAGATTAAGTTATCTACAATTGATGCATGAGAAGGTATAAAACTGTTTTTCTACTACTAAAGGGAGGTCTTGGGTTCAAATCCATCCCGCAGCGAAAAAGGGGTCTGCGGGGGGTCAGGGGGTTTTCCCAGTGGGGTTTCCTCCTAGGGTGGTTGTGGTGGCTCATGGGAGGTCTAGGTAACTAGACCTTGGTGACATCGCCTGGAAACAGTGGGTTCACACGATTGAGACCTTCGCCGTTTAAAAAAAAAAGATTGTATAGCCGCTCTCTTGTCTCTCTCTCTACCCTAAAATACGATTCTTCTTCCTAAAGCTACTAGTCTTCAAGAATGCTCCAAATAATAGTAAGTGTGTTTTACAAATCTTTGGTTTTGAATCATTGATGATCAATCGCCTCCGATCTGAAGAAATACCCTCATCTTTCTCGACATCATCTCTCTCTATCGTTGACAACCTCCTATTTCGAACCCAGATCTTCGATCTTGAACTGATATCATCGATTTTGAATATGGATACGATCCAACCAAAGTCTCCGGTTTGACGGTCAAACCGTTAGCCGCTTGAACCGGCCGGTTAATTAGGGACGGCTTGATAGAGCTCCGTCGGACCGCCGGAGGCAACGGTTCCCAGTTCGTCCGGCCCGACCGGTCCGGTCTTAAAAACATTGATCCTCATAGTGATGACCTTTATTAAAAATTTACACAACCTTTAAAATCAATTATATATTTCCTCTTGAGACGGGATATATTTAAGGGATAACTCTACACAAATGTAACCAGCTTTTCTAACTGTCTCAATTAAGTCATTGGAATTTTTTTTGTTTCAATAAGGTCATTCAACTTAGTATGAGTGTTCTAATCTTATAAATAACCTGAATAGCATGTTATTGATATTTTCTTTACATATTTAACTTATTTAATATGTTAAGTGGTGATATAATTATTTTATGAAGAAAATAATAAATTAAAAATTATTTAAAACCATCCACATTTACACTATATATTTGAAAAAAAAATAAGTTTTCAAAAAATGTGTGCCAATATTTAACGTTTGAAACTTGTTTTTTTTTTCTCAAACATCATGCGTAAATATGGATAATTTTAAATAATCTTTAATTTATTACTTACTTTATAAAATGATTATATAATCACTTAACATATTAATTAAGTTAAATATGTATTCAGGTTATTTATATAAGATTAGAACACCCATACTAAGTTGAATGACCTAATCGAGACAAAAAAAAGTTCCAGTGACTTAATTGGGACAGTATGAAAAATTGATTATATTTGTGCAAAAATATCCCTATATTTAAATAACTAGTTTATTTAAAAGAAGAAATATTTTTTTAAAAAGAAAAATATTTAATTGACTTTTCTATTAATTTATTTAAAAGGAGAAATATTTTATAAAAAGAAAAATATTTAATTGACTTTTCTATTAAATATATATGCAACAAACGATACTCGAAATAATACTGTTTAAATCAACAAATTCAAAATTCAAAAGAGTGAAGGTTACTTAAATATACAAAGTATAGTCTAGGGCTGTTCAAAATATCCGAAACCCGAAAAAACAGTATCCAAAATCAATTTCGGGTTTTTCGGGTCAGATAATATGATTTTAGATTCAGGTCGGGTCGGATTTTGGATTTGCAAAAACTGGTTTTTTCGAGTCGGATATCCGAAAACCCGAGAAAAACAGGGTTGTTCGGATGAACGAATTCGGGTTTTTCGGGTTATTCGGATTTTTTGGGTCGGATAATATATTTTGAATTTCGGGTCGGGTCGGGTTTCGGATAGACCAAACAAATTTCTAACCACGATTCGAATAACCCGAATAACTCGTTATCCGACCCGATGAACACCCCTAAAGTATACACACTTCATTTAAGTTTCTCATCATGCTAATAATTAAACTACAACTTTTAAAATTATACAATAATCACTCAATTTATAAATTACGATTGTTAGGATGTACGGAAGACAACGGTACATAGTAAGTTATTGTTCCAGTCTATTATTTAGGAGAGAACTAAACATGAATTCTGATCGTCAAATTCAATCACTCAAATACAAATTGGGTCTTACTACTTTTTTAAGTGGGTTTTGAATGATTAGATATTAAGCTAAATTATTAATTACTAATTGGATTCATCACAAGTAATGCATATTGCATTATTTGATTATTATTTAATTATTTGTGGCTTTAAAATAGTTTCGAATTGGGCTTCATCATACCTGTCAAATTTCATGAAGATTAGTGACAAAATTTATAAAAGTCGGTCGAGATCGGATCGTATATTTATCATTAAAAAATGGAAGGTTCATCATATACCCACATAGGGTGTCTGCCAATGCATCATATCATATATAGATTCACGTATGTATTGTTATTCGTGTATAAATTCAAGTATGTTTTGTTAATTGTATATATAATGAAAGTTTTTATAGGTTAAAATAATTGTACACGTACATGTCTCGAGACAACATCGATTTTTTAGCGTATATGGACATTTTGAACGATGTTTTTAAGTGACAATATCAGTTTTTGAACTAATGACATCGGTTGTAATGGCTAGTGTTGAAATCTTGTTTTTTTCAAGAAGACATGAAAATATAATTGCGTAAGAGGATGCGCTAGAGATGAAAACTTGAATGATTCTTATATTTATATGTATAAAATGAGTTATTCCAACAAGTTTTGGCCGAATATGTAATGCGATGTTTTCATAAGATGAAAACTCGTAGGAAACAATTCTAAGTATTTTTTTTTGATTTGTGAAGACAATCAAATTTATATTATGTGTTTTTTTAATTTATATTCACGATTTGTATTTAATCGTTTTTTCTTATGCGATAATGCATTACCCGATTCAAATGGTAAAACCGACCTGAAAAATTTAAGCAAAATACTATAAAACTAGAATATACAAACACAGTGGCATCATTGTAAAAAAATCATAGATCTGCCTTGCATACATATGCAACAAAAGATCTGTATATATCACTGTCATATGCATGAATATATTCTAATATGAGTTTCAATATATAACAAGAGAATTGAAACAAGTGTATGCAAGTAAGTTTCTCTTTAATTTACATTCTTCTGGATTAACGTTGAATAATGACTTTCAAGTTTTAATGTAAATTCGAAATATTAAAAAAGATATAAATTTTTAAAAGATACTTAAAAATTAATTTCAAAATTTAGCATAACATATATAACATACATAAAAATAGAATCAATATGTGTGAGCTAAACCTATATATACATAGGAAACGGATCAAATACAAAGGGTTATTAACATGAGAATGATATGAAGGAATCTGGGTTATTGATCAAATAAATGAATGATTAAGATTTAGTGGTCACCACATTTTATTTAAAACTTGTGTGAATTAAAGCTGAAAGAGCAAAAAAAATGAATTAACTACATTTGTTAACCTTTTTATGGGTAAATCAAGTTACACCATTTTTTAAAAATCGAATAACTTTTAAACGCTTAATAATTTTTTTAAAAAAATTACATTATAAAATAGAGAATTTTATTATCTTTAATTTGAGTATAATATTGTTATAGTTTTTTAAAAAAATTTACGTTGTCCGTGATTTTTTATGCTTAGTACGTGATTATACATCTGCTCCTTTAATCATGCATGTTAAATGACGGTTCGTAACTTTCATATAACATGGTCCGTGATTATTGATATATGATTATACATTTAACGCTTGATTATGTGTGTTTAAATTACGGTATGTGATTGTTGTATAATGCGGTCTGTAATTATTGGTCCGTAATTATCCTAGTGATCCTAGATTATGGGTGTTAAATGTCAGTCTGTAATTTTATGAAACATGGTCTTTAATTTTATATTGACGATAATGCCCTTTTTTCATATGACACATGACACGTTTCTTTGGCTTCCTACGCTTAGCACGTTAATTTACTTTGTACGTTAATTTACTTATAATTTTTTAAAGATTTTTTTTTGTTATTATAAGGTTAACAATGTTTTAAGTTAAAAAAAAATAAATACAAATATGTAAATCGCACGTATAAGTAAATAACAAAGTTTCTTTTGTAGCTCGTACAGTTATTATGTACAATTACATATATGTAACTTTATGTATGAAATACTCTCATACGTGTGTATTAAAAAAGTAATTATCATAAAAAGTACGCCAAATATGCACATGTAAGAAAAACGTAGCTTTAGGTTCGTTAATGGCTTGTGGGGGTGGTTTAACGTAGCTTTAGGTTAGTAAGCGGTTAAAAAAAAAAAAAAAAAAACCTTCATGTGCATATATGACTTGAGAACTTGAGTTTCTATACGATCCGTATGAGTACTGACTTGGTCCATAGGAATTTAATATAGTTAAAAGTACAACATATAATGGTTACAATTGATTTATTTTAATTAACAAACCAAATAAACTTGATTTCATGGGCCTTTCAAACACTTCACTTAACCCTTATTTAAATCAATTGACTTGATTTATTTTATTAATAAGTTGTCTCATGATCGAGCTCTATTTCACAGTAATTATAATTCTCGATCATTAATATTGATCGATTAAATTCATACAATCATCATACTCACTTGTGCTAACTAATAATAAGGTTATAACAGAATCACTTAATTAATAAAAATTAGAAATTATTAGAATGCAACAAAATCACTCTCCAAACATGGGTTCTTGTGAGATGATGATGGCTCAATGATATACAATTAAGTTTTATTTTTTAACGTTATGTTCGATCACTTATGTAACAAGATTTCAATCGTTCCAAATGTTTGATCACACTCAAGATAAGACTCGAACCCGACCATTCAGTGATTCAAACGACCCAAGACCTCTTGGTTGGACAATTAAGGAGGTGATGTTCGATTGTAAGTTAAATGGTGATTACAATTAGGTAGCTTGCTTACGAGCTTGATGACTTCGTCAATTAAACAACCTTGTTTATAGTTGACAGTTATTAATTTGAAATATTTGCGTGTTCTTCAATCACGCTAGGATTCGATTGAAGATATTGACCTTTTCTTTCGCATGCCAATTTGTTTTGGATTATCTGATACCTCATTTCCAAAAGTTTATATTTTAAAATAATTGAATATTTTTGTTAAGTATTTGATAAAAGGATGTATCTTCTCGCTTTATCAAGAGTTATGGAGTGTCAATGTCCCTTTGATATGATATAAAAAATATTACATATTTGTAAAAGAGATTGTTTCTTGTGAAAACGGTAAAAATGATTTAAAGTCTTGTAAGTTTTTAAATTTTGTACGTGTATAAAATATAAATGGCGTTCAAGTTTCAACACATCTTTAGATAGTTTTGGTCCTTTTGGAGAGCATGCTAATCTTCAAGCAATAAAAAATTAAAAAATAATAAATCATTCGCTGCAATTTAACTGTTCTTGGGAGTGTCCTATCAAACAAAATACTCGTATTAATTTAAACTTTTGTTGGCGCTTTAATTTAAGATGAACAAATTACCTAACAATTTATTTATTCATTTATTTTAAAGAAAGCAGGTAAAATGTTTATGTAAACATATTAAAATTCTTAAAATATAAGGAAACTAATTGATTGGCCTATTATGAAGAAATAAACTGTGTGTATTTTTTTTTTATTAGACTTGCATAGTTTTGATGGGCTTTGATGTAAACAAATTAGAACGTGATACTAGGTTGTATAGACAAGGTATATATATAAGAGGAAAGATCAAATAAGAATTGATTTTTGCCTAAGAAGAGTAAGAACCAATAGAAGTTTGACACATGGCATGCCTAAGAAGAGATTTTTGTACTGATTTTTTTGTTCTGTATTTTTTTGTACTGTATTTTTTTGTACTGGATTTTTATGTTTTTTGTACTGTATTTTTGTTTTTTGTACTGTTTTTTTGTACTGCATTTTTGTTTTTTGTACTGTATTTTTGTTTTTTGTACTGAATTTTTTAATTTTTGTACTGCATTTTTTATTTTTTGTACTATATTATTTTTTTTTTGTACTGAAATTTGTTTTTTGTATTGTATTTTGTTTTTCGTACTGGATTTTTGTTTCTATGTTTTTAACATGCCACTTGTCAAATTCTTAATGGTTCTTACTCTTCTTAGGCAAAAATCTCTTCTCACTGGATCCAACCCCTATATATAATGGTCTACATGTAATCACACCGGCCAGGCAGATTATCACACACCAAAATTGTACATAATCACCAATCTTGTTAAAAAAATTCAAAAAAAAAAACTATAACAATAATATATACAAATTAAATATAATAAGATTTTTTTACATATATCAGAACATTTATTACATATATACTTAACTGTTAATTATATATTTCTCTATAACAGATGATACATATGATTGACTATTTTATTTGAAAAGACAAATTATCCTTTAGAAAAAGAATATATAATTGACATTTTTACTTGATTATATATGTATTAAATGATTTTAACAAAAGGAAATATGTAAACGTCACCATATAAAAAAATTCTCTAATTTATGTTCAATTATTTTAAATGGTAAAACATATAATAATTAATTAATTGATTTTAATAAATTTAGTGTAACATAGATTAACGTATTAAAAAGTCAACTGTAGTTATTGTTCTTCTGCCTCCTCAAACTTATATCCATCTAAGCTTCAAATGTAAGTTGAGGATCATTCTCATCACTCAATCTCAAATGTTGCATGCTTTGATCAATGCTTAGAAAATTTCATATCTTTCTCACAAAGCCTCTTTATATATATTTGATCATTAACATACAAGATTAAAACATGTATATTACATTAAACATATAAATTTTAAATTTTTTTATTTTAACTAACATATCATATAATTCTCAAAGATAATTTTATAAAAATTTAAAGAATATGACTTAATTTTGTAATTATATTATTTCCTAAATTAAATAAACAAATTATTTTTTAATAAAAGAGAGTGAAGAAATTAAAATTTAAAAAAGTGTCTTACAACTATTTAATATTTGAGAGAGACGTGAAAACTAATTTTTTGATAGCCTATAAAATTAACATATGTCTTCTCAAAACATTTATTTATTATATACTAGAAACTAGAAATATATGTGTGCTTGTAATGTATGTAACGTGTTTTACAAAATAACTTATTTTTTTAGAAATATATTAAAAACATATTCAAATCAATATGTATTTTAGAAAATTTATATAATTAATGAATAGTAAAAAAGATAATAATTTGACATATCATTGATTATTGGTTGTAAAACCAAATTAACTCCATAATATTCAATATGTCAACACGAAAACGATTTCGTGGAAATATGCCCAGAGTAGAATTTTGACTAGTAAACCAATATTTTATTCTCAAAAATATATCTTTAGTATTATTAATGGAAATAAATCGATTATTAGTTATTCCTTGTCAATATCATTTTTTATAATATTTATATGTTCTTCTTTACAATATTTTAATTCTGGTTAAATTTATGGTGAAACTTATACCATGAAAAATATACTCCTAACTTTAATTATTAAAAATACATAATAGTGTACATGTGAAATTATACTCCAATGCATATTCACCATTTAAGGTGGTTTGGAAATGTATCTTTGAATTTTACATACTAACAATTATGTTTATTCTTTTTTTTTTTTTTTTTTTGAACGGCGAATTATGTTTATTCTTTTAATTTGAAAAACTAGATATTAACAATTGTGTCTATATGCATAGCTTTTTGTTGGGAAAATAATCAGGGAAAAATACACTAATTCTAAACACAAATAATTATATTTTTATATGTCATATTATAAATTATTTCTGTGTTTATGTTCTATTACATAATAGCTTAACAACTAGCATTGTTTAAAATAAAATTAAGATAAATAAAATATTTACGCTTGAAATTATTTGGTGAAAATCACTTCAAGTTTTATCTCAAGGTTTGGATTTTTTTTAAAAAACGGGTCTTATTTTAAGAAATTGGTTACAAATGGGGATGGAATTTTTTTTCCACAAATGGGGTTATCTCCATTGGTAGTGGCGAAATTTAGGAGAGATAAAATAGGGTTGTAGGGGTGTAAGAAGCCGGTACACTTGTCAGCAATAAAAAAATCAAATAAACCTCATTTTCGCCACTCCTAGTGGCGAAAATATCCATTTTGGCCACTTCTAAGACTATCCACAGCGGTCACCCCACTGAAAATCCTTCCCCACCGAAATTTCCTGCCACGTCATCACCCCACTGAAAACCTTAAACCCCACAGTGGTCACCCCACTGAAAACCCTTTCCCCACTCAAACCCTTCCCCACTCAAACCCTTCCCCCACATGGGCCATGGACGAATCAGAGAGGATGAATCAAGCGGGGAGCGGGAGCCGTCAAGCTGCTTTGGGCGGGGCCGCTGAAGGGAAGGGGCGGTGTTCCCGCTGTGGCCGCCGAAGGGAGCAAGCCCGCGGGAGAGGGCGGGGCAACCACTGCGTGTGGTCTAATGGCGAAAATACCCATTTTCTCTACTCCTGGTGGCGAAAATATTGAAAGCTTGTACCGGTGTCCTTTTTTGCCACTACTAGTGGCGAAAATACCCATTTGTTTTTTAATTGCTGACAATTGTACTGACTTCTTACACCCCTGTAATCCAATTTTATCTCTCCTTAATTTCGCCACTACCAATGGAGATAACCTCATTTGTGAAAAAAAAAAAAACAATTTCCAACTCCATTTTTAACCACTTTCTTAAAATGGGACCCATTTTTAAAAAAAAAAATCCAAGGTTTGGTATACGCTAATGGCCACAAATGCAGGTAGTTTTGTAAAACTCAGTCAAATCAGCCTATTATTTCGAGAGAAATAAGTACTCAGTTGAATGTCGAGGTAGATTTCTACAACTCGACCAATATTACTTGGAATCGTTTAAAGACGATCAACCTTGGTCAGAATAAGATCTACATAATCTAGTTGGTAAATCGAAGCTGCCATTCAGCTCGTTTAACTCGATTTTTGTTCAATGTAATGCAAATTTGATAGCAAGCGAGAATAAAATGATTACTATGTCTATATAATATTAAAAAATGAATACAAATTTGTAAAATACTTTTAACATTTAAAAACTTATCCTTTTGATTTTTATTGATATTTATTATTTTGTTATAAACTAGCCTAAAATCCAGTGTATTACACGGGTTGAATAATAAAAAATTAATTTGTTAATATTAAATATTAAATAATAATCAATATTTAATAATTATGAAATTGTATTTAAGATAAGATATAATTGAATTATTCTTATTGTTTATTATATTTTAATGAATTAGTAAATTATTGAAATAAGAAAAAAAAAATATTTATTAATATTTAATTATATAGTTTAATTACTAAAAAATTAATATTATTTATTAGGAGAGAGAGGTGGGAATAATATTTTCAGATTTAACCATAACACGACACGTGTCTCCTAAAAATACTCCTTTATTAGAGTAGAAAGATATCATTTAACTTATATACCTGACTTATCTATAACTTTTGAAATAATATTTTTATAATTTATTATGTTCTTGTACTCTCCGAGTACTTTCTGCTTAAGCCGTGTAATCTCAACCCAATCAACTGGCATTTTAGTCTCTAAGAGCTTCTTCAACATTGATTGCGACTCATGCTAGCTACCATTGTAAATTTAACTATTCATGACCATTTAATTTGACCACGTAAAACCCATTGAAATGCAATTAAATATCATTTATTATGATAATTATTTGAAGTTTTAGTTTCTATTTGGTGTAATTAATTATAAATCAATAAGTTGAGTCGTTTATGTTAAGATGAGAAGTGTTTTCCAAGTGACATTGGTTACTTGTTTCAACATCATTTTAAAACTTATCCTTTAATTTCCGTGAGTTCTAAAACATCATCCACCATGAGTAACGGATTTGTGGTTATCTAATTTGATAGTATTCAACGTCAATGATTTTGTTTATGCTATACATTTCGTTGTCAAGAACATTCCAAGAAGGTGTTGTTAAAGTCTTCGTTAAAGATACTAATTTGAGTTATCTTTGTCATACAGATATGCATTTTATTTATTTTTCATTCATTTTAGTATGTGGTATTATACTGACGTATTTTCTATGAATAACAATTAAGCATATCTTTATTATTGTTTTATTATCATTTTTAATACAAAAAAATGACTCACTTTCCTAGAAACTTAAAACAAAATATTGTGAAATTGTTTAGACAATATTATTAAGGATTTTGGGTTTGTAAAATGGTAAGTAAATATCATTTGACATTTTAAAATAATATCACCCAATATGGCTTTTTTTTCTTAAGAAATGTCTTGGAATGAAATTAAAACTAGGAACATAGGTGATGGGAATTAGAACTAGGGAAATGCATTTGGCTACATGATGCAACTTGCCTTTGAGAGATGCGTATGACATGTTCTTGACATCATATAGGATATACTTTCTTCTACTAAGTTGTATGAAGATGGTTCCATAAATCACATTTGGTTATAATAGGATGATTCATTATTAACTAAGTTAGGACCACGTGTATTACACGGGGTTGAATAAAAAATAAGATAAATAGTTACTAATGAAAATTTAAATAATATAAAACGATTTTTAATATAAAATATGATTAAAATTTCATATAATTTAATAATTTAATTAATAAAATAATATTATTATTTATTTAAATACTAATTTCTTCAAAGTTTTGTTTGTTTAAGCATTTTATTTTAAAAAATTATTTTACAAATTTTATATTTTATAATAAATTGATTTTTGTAAAAAGTGTTATCTAATATTAATATATTTTTAATGTATTAAAATATCTTTTTAATTAAAAAATATATAAAAGTATATTTAATATTTAATATTAGATGCTTTTAATATGAGAGCGAGACGAGAAATTAAAGATAAGGTGCTCTAGAAACATGATATGTGTTCCTATAAACCTTTATTTATTAGTATAATAGTTTATAACCCGTGTGTTACACAGTTGAAATAATAAAAAAAGTTTTAAAAAAATATTACTTGTATACAAGTTACATAATAATAAAAGTAAAACGGTTTAGTATACATTTTTTTTGAACAACGAAGGTCTCAGTCGTGTAAGCTCACTATTTCCGATACATAAAGAGAATAAAGTTACTTATGAATCATGAGTAACTCAAGCTTTTTGGGATTTAAAGCGAAATGAAATTTTGGCGACTGTCTTCTTAATTATATATTATACATTTTCATCTTTAAATTTCTTAACCACATACCATTTATGATCACTCTGAGTTTAAAGTTCTTCTGTTACACGGTTGGAATTATGAATTATACAACAGGTATTATTTTTAAGAAAGTTACATAATTTTAAAGTTTATTAAAATATTATTAGATAGTGAATGGATGGAAGGAATCATGTAACCGTTTTAAATTAACAATTGATCTTAAATAGATAGAATTAAACAATGGGGTAAATGAATTAAGTTTAAATGAAAAACAATCTTAATTGTCAATTACGTTAATTTTGGATCAAATTTTAAGCGGGAAAATGAAGCTAAAAGTGGTCTAAATGAATGCCAAGTGGCATTACAAAACCTTCTTTTATTATATTAGATAGATCCCTCAAGATGTGGCTTGTTTAGCGCTCTAGGAAGCATAGTTAGATGATTGTATGGACTAAGTTTCTTGGGTGAAATTTAGAGAGATTATCAACATATTGGATGACAATGTATTCAAGATAATAACACTATATGATTCATGTCAAGAAATTTGATATTCTTTTTAAAAAAATTATAGTAATATATAAAATGAGTTTACATAAATTTATTTTTGAAATATTATATTGGATTATGTTCAAGTTAATAGTCCTATTATCCTAAAAATGCTAAGAAGGATTATTAACCATTAGATAATGAGATCAAATTTAAGATTATAAATTTAATATTTTAGAGGGAAAAATTGTTAGAGGGTGATTTAGTCATTGCCACTTTCTCTCATATTTTTAAACATACATAACTTTTACATACGATATTATTTTTTTTAAAAATATATATCATAAAAACAAGCATTTTTTTATCTTTAAAATGAGTATAATGTTGCTATAAATAATGAAATTTTTTCAACTCATTGTGTCTAATTATCGTCATTGTGTCTTTCTTAAACGTTTGTGTATAACTTTTTTTTTTTGTGTTTTTCTTACATGTAATTGTCTTTTTTACAGGTAATTGTGTCTTTTTTAAAAATAATTGTGTTATCTTTGCTTAACATTATGTATTCTATAACATCATCGTGTCTTTAATTGTTTAGAAAACACAACATTTAACAGAAACACAAAAAACACAATGACATGTATAAAAGACACAATGATATGTACAAAAGACAAAATGCATATACAAAGACACAATGCATATAAAAAAGACACAATGACCTGTACAAAATTGTTCATACTCATTATTGTATCTTTTTTACAGTTAATTGTATATTTTTTAAAGATTATTGTGTTATTTATGTTCCTCATTGTGTTATTTATACTCGTTATTGTGTCATCATTGCTTGACATTATGTATTTTACAACACCATTATGCCTTAAATTGTTTTCGAAAACACAACATTGAGCAGAAACACAAAAGACACAATATTATGTACAAAAGACACATTGAACTAAAAAATAAATTTTTTCTATAACAACACTATATTAATTTGGAAGATAAAAAATGCTCATTTTTATGATATATATTTTTTTTAAATAATTTCGTATGTAAAAGTTATGAACGTTTAAACAAGCGGCGAAACTTGATAAATAGTCAACAAAAGTAGTTATTACTAAAATAACCTGCAACAACTTGATTTAATCATAGTCATTGATTAATGATCTAATGACTCAAGATCTTTCTTAATTAAGCTTTTTAGGTCAAGAGGTTTATTTAGTTTAACTTAACCTATATTATATTATCTTTGCATGTTTAATATTATAGATAATTAAGATGATCAAAAGATCATAATTGATAACTGTTGTCAAAAATAGAAAATGGGTATTTTCTTTAAATAATCTTTAAATGTCATATATCCATTAAATTTCATTGCAGATAATATATTATATAAAAAAAGATATCACAATCACTACTCGCGAATTGTTACCTTGACTAAAAGGATAAGTCAAGAGTGAGACATATATAAATATCTCCTAATACAATATCTAAAATGAATTGAGTACACAAATACAAATATAGCATATTATATATATTGATATACTCTACTAAAAAATTCACAAGGGTTAAATAAACAAATGATAGAAATATTAGTTAATTTAAAATGATTTAATGAATCTTCATTGCAGTTGATTTACTAATGATGTGAAGTACATGCAAAAGCATCGGTCATCTTCAATATCATTTCCGGTTTCAAATCACATAACTGTTTCAACTAGTTATCAGTTTGGTTTTACAGCTGGTTTTTTCTAAGCATTTGATTAGTTGGTTTTAAAAGTTTGAAACCGTGGTGTGTATATATTGATTGGTTGGTTTCACTACAGTTTTTATTAAAAATTGTAGTAAAAAATCGAATCAAGTTGCGTACGTGTGTGTATATATGTATATAGATACATATATACATTTTAATATATAAGATTAGGTTCAACTAAATAAGCTCTTTATCCTAGAAAGTCTAAGAAGAATTATTAATCATTAGATTATGATATCAAATTTAAGACGGAAAATTTAAAATTTAAGAGGAAAAATTGTTATAGGATAATTTAGTCATAACCACTTCCTCCCCACATTTTTTAAACTTTCACAACTTTTATATACGATATTATTTTTACAAAAAAATATATCATAAAAACGAGCATTTTTTTACCTTTAAAATAAGTATAATGTTGCTACAAAAAAATTAAATTTCCAGCTCATTGTGTCCAATTCTCGTCATTGTGTCTTTTTAAACGTTTGTGTATAGTTATTTTTTTTTGTGGTTTCTTACATATAGTCTTTTTTACAGGTAATTGTGTCTTTTTTTTAAGTATCAATGTGTTATTTATGCTTGTCGTTGTGTCATCCTTTCTTAACATTATATATTATGTAACATCATTGTGTCTTTCATTGTTTTGGAAAACATAATATTGAGCAGAAACACAAAAGACACAATTACTTGTACAAAAGACACAATGTCCTCTACAAAATTGTTCATATACTCGTCATTTTGTATTTTTTACAGGTAAATGTGTCTTTTTTAAATATCATTGTGTTATTTATACACGTCATTGTGTCATCCTTGCTTGACATTATGTATTATGCTACATCATTGTATCTTAAATTGTTCACGAAAACATAACATTGATCAAAAACACAAAGGACATAATGACATGCACAAAAGATACAATGTTATATACAAAAGACACAATGAACTGTACAAAAGACACATTGACATGTACCAAAGATACAATGAAGTAAAAAACATTTTTTCTATAGCAAAACTATACTAATTTTGAAGATAAAAAAATGCACGTTTTTATGGTATATTTTTTTTTCAAAAAAGTATGTAAAAGTTATGAACGTTTAAAGAATATGGGTAATTTGATAAAAAGTCAACAAAAGTATGCATGACTAAAATACCCTCTAACAACTTGATTTAATCATAACCATTGATTAATGATATAATGACTCAAGATCCTTCTTAGGTTAAGAGGTTTATTTAGTTTAACTCAACTGTTAATATATATACATAGATAAATTATATAGGATTAGGTTCAAATAAAAAGGGTGAAATTGGTGAGAAGGGTGAGAAGGATTGTGGATTTGACAAGTGACATTACTCTAAATTTATAAAAAAAGTATTTTGGTCATTGTGTTTAAAGCTTCAATTTATTGTGTTTAATGCTTTTTGTCATTGTGTTTAATATTTTTATTATGTTGTATTATTTTTTATATCATATTGTGTTATTTTATTATTGTTTTTTATGCATTAAATAAATTGTTCTTATTTATTTTTTATGTTTTATGTATTAAAAGTACATAATTGTGTTATTTTACCATTATGTTTATAAAACTTATAATTTTAAAAATCATAAATTGTTTTTATTTTTTGAAAAATACATTTTCTTCATTGTATATATGTTTATGTCATTGTGTAATATATTTATCATTGTGTTTTATCATCAGAACATTGTGTAATATAATTATCATTGTGTGTTATGTTCAGGTCATTATGTAATATATTCATCATTGTTTTTTATCTTTAGATGATTGTATAATATAGCATCATTGTGTCTTACGTTAATGTCATTGTGTAATAGTCATTATTTTGTTTTACGTGAAGGTCATTGTGTAATCTACGCATCATTGTGTTTTACGTTCAGGTCATTGTGTAATATACACATTGTTGTATTAAATGAATTTGTTTTTTTATCTTCAAAACATTGTGTAATATAATCATCATTGTGTGTTATGTTCAAGTCATTGTGTAATATATTCATCATTGTTTTTTATATTCAGATGATTGTGTAATATAGCATCATTGTGTCTTACGTTCAGGTCATTGTGTAATAGTCATTATTTTGTTTTACGTTAAGGTCATTGTGTAATCTACGCGCCATTGTGTTTTACGTTCAGGTCATTGTGTAATATACACATTGTTGTATCAAATGAATTTGTTTTGTTTTATCATTATGATTTACATATAAAAAGTACGTGATTTTGTTGTTTCACCAATATTATTTTTAAAGCTCATGAATTTATAAAAAAAAATAATTAGACACTACGACGGCAAAAAGAAACACTCACAAACGAAAAGACACAATAACATACAATTAGACACAATGACGCATTACAAATATCAAAGGTAGAGAAAAACGTTTTTTTTATATAACAATACTATACTCGTTTTAAAGATAAAAAAATGCTCGTTTTTTTGGTGTAGTTTTTTGAAAAAATAATATCGTATATAAAAGTTATGGCCATTTAAAAAAATGGGGGGACATGATAAAAAGTCAACAAAAGTGTCTATAACTAAAATACCCTTCAACTAACTTTTTTAATACAACATTGATCTCAACCATTAAATTATACATCTAATGGCCTAAAATCCTTCTCACACTTCTCACTCATCTAAGCCTTTTTACTGTAACATCACCCAAATTATATATGTATGTATGTATGTATGTATGTATGTATGTATGTGTGTGTGTGTGTGTGAATAGATTGTGTTCATTATTTATGTGAAATTTAAAAAAAATACAATTAAACTTGTGTAATTAGCCAGTCTCAAACCGTAAAATGGATAGATTTGATTCAGTTTTTATTTTTAACGAAATCATAAGCCCAAATCCTAAAACCAAATCGCTGATAACGGTTCGGTTTGATTCGTTTTATTATTTTTAACGGTTTGGTATTGGTTTCATTATTCAAAAACCGTTATTAGCGAATTGGTTAACGGTTCTGCCTAAAAACTGCAAAACCAGACCGGAACATTCATAGTTAGAACTATATGGATTATATAACCTTATTTTAGGATAGCATTCCAAATACAAAACTTTGAGGTAAAAACAAATAAAATGTACAAATCACTCGAAGAAAATTAAGATAAATGCCATGTTATTGATCTCAATTTAGTTAGTTGTGTCTCAACATCATAGAAGCACACCATTATTTGTCATCATTTTTGTACAGAATATATTCACCAAAATGACTCTATAAAGACTCATTGTGAAGTCCTTGTGAGCCAAAGGAGAAGCTTTAAAGATCAAGATTGACAAATTTTGTTCCTAAATTGATTAATGAAGTTATTTATTTGTAACATACAACACCAATTTATAAGTTCTCCCAAAAACTAAGGTTTCAAGATAGTAAACAAGTTTCAATATTTTGTATAAGCTAAGGAATTAATTGATAAGGGAGATTATGATATCCATTAGATTGTGAAGAATCATATTGATGCATTTTCTATTCATGCTAAAGGCGGAGATGTGTTTTCCATGATATGAATATTTTATTCTAAGAATTACATAGTAGGGAATACTAACTTAAAAGTTAAAAACACATCATCACAATAGATCTCACTTGCTATGTATGTATTTCCTAGACAAAGTCAAAGATAGTTTTTGTATCTAATAACCAAGAAATGACAAGAGATCGAGTTGTTGAATGAGACTAAAGCCCATGAAATAAACGAATACAAAGGAAACACAACATACTAACAAAAGATTCCACTATAATTTGTGCTATCAATGTGATTAAGCATAATGTGGCTAATGATTTTTTATGTTTGGATAACCCTAAAAACTTTTGATGATATGAGATAAATCACATACGTGAAAGAAAAAATTGGATACTTTCGAATGAAATTGTAAGGTGTGTAATTCCTATAACTGTCACAACCAAGCTACTAGACCACTTCTGAAATGGACACAATACTGATGGACATGCCTGGCTAAGAAGAGTCTTGTGTAAAGATGTATTTTTTTTTATTTACATTCAACTAATGTTAGTTCAAGGGAATCAAGTCCACAAAGACTTTAGAGACTAAGCACATTTTTTTATAAAGAAATTTTCAAAGTTTAGTTAAAAACTACCTATTTGATGCAAGATTCAATTGTCGAGATTTTCACTTGAAATATTTTGTACTTTTAATTAATTGATCTCCATTGATGTCCATGATTATAGGAAATTAGTTGAAAAGGAGGTTTCCGTTTACTTTAGACACAAATAATTATATGTATACGTGTTATATAACGAATCATTTTGAACAGTGAGTGGATTTGCCATGCTAGAAAGAGTTTTCTGTAAACGTGTATTATTGTCTAATTTAAACAACCGTTAGTTTAATGACATCAACTCATCAAGTCCAATAATGGTTAAGAGACTAACAGGCTATTTTGGTAGTCTTTTAGTGGTTATTAAGAGGCTAATTAACTCTTAATGATTCATAATCTTTGAATGGTTAAGAGTTACCTTTTAATGTTACATCTTAACCATTCGAAACTTAAGATTACCTCTTAATTATTAAAATGATATAAACCATTAAGAGGCAACCTCTGTATACCAAACTGTTCCAAAGTATATTATTACAAAGAGGATTCAAAGTTAACTACATATTTAATGCAAGATTCAACTGTTGATATTTATTCAGAAATATCAGTTGCTTTGATTTATATCTTTAAAATAGAGATTATTGGAAAATTTAGTGGAAAATGAGTTTTTCACCAAATTTAGACATAAATATTTAAATATATATGTATGTAATACAGTGAATTATTTTGTGTTTATTTCATTTTTTGTGAAAGATTCTAAGCAAATTAAAATGTAAAAATAAAGTATAGATAAATAAGATATCAAATTTTATGATTGAAATTTATCCGAATATCATTCTAAACCTTATCTTTTGCAACAAGTTCTATAACATTATTCACCCAGTGCAACTTTAGATACATGTTTACCTTTAAATAATATCGCTGCAACTTGATAGTTAACATCGTCGTAAGTGTTTTTCATCCAAAACTTAAAACATATGTTAACTCTCAAACGTTAATTAATTTAAGCAAACTCATAAAATAAGATATTGTTATAAACGTGTTTACAATTATGTTAAAAAAATTTAAAGATTAGGCTTGATCTTGACTGATTATTTCGAGTTATTGCATATTTAGTGGGTTTATAAGTAAACTTCTTATTTTGGAGAAAACTAAGGAAACTCATATTTCTCAATAAATTTTTTAAAAATTGTTTTCATAATTTTTTATCATAAGGCTAATAATGTTATAATAATAAAATAAAATTTTAATAAAAATATGTAAATCACGAAGTTACGTATATGCAACTTAAAAAGTTATTCATGTAAGTCATAAAGCTACAGTACATGTAACATACAAGTTACATATATGTAATAACATGAAATAAATATTTTTTTAAAAAAATTTTTCTTGTACATTTCGTGCCTTAAAATAATATGAAATAAAAAAGAAAAAAAATAAAAAAGAAATAATTGATAATGATTGTGATTAGTTTTCTTAGGTTTCTCTAAAATAACAGTTTTCAATAGAACTCTCTCCTATAGACACACTCATTCGTTTAGGAGAAAAAAACGTGTAATCTATTTAAAGAGAAATACATTGAAAGCATGCCTCAAGAACACAAATCAACTGTTTTGTTTGCTCAGTCTTGCTTCCAAGGATACGCCGTGTTGTTGAAGTCCGCGTTGAAGACACTATTTGTTCGTATAAATATGTATTTGTATTTATTTTTCATTCAGTTTTATTTTTATAATTTATTTATTATGGTTCAATAGTATGGAGAACGAGATATAAAACTTGGATAATTTGAGGTTTCAAGTTCTAATCCTGAATCTGGAGGGTTGTATCACAATGGTGGTCTTCAACTTGAATTGATAAGATATAAATGATGTAGTTGATGTACGAGCTTTCCTTCGGAGACGTATCAGCCTATTGACTGTTGCTGTTAAAAAAAGAATATCATTATTGTTGTTTTATAATTTTTTTTTGAAAAAAATGACCCAATTTTTGATCTGATCATATACTTTTGCGTATAAATTAATTTACCTTAGGGAAAAGCTGGCAAATACATGCTTGGAAGATATTTAAAATTAATTTTAATAATGGCTGACGTTAGTGTAATAAACTAAATGCCCAACCATACTTTTTTTTTTTTAAATATATTTCGTGTCTTCAAATTTTAAATTTATCGCAAAGATCATGACCACTTCAAGATCTCTTCGGCAACCAATAAGCATATATATACAATTTTCTTCAAATAATCATTAGCCATGAATAATAATAATAAAAATAATAAATAAATAATTATAATGCTTGAATAATAAAAAATATTAATAATAAAAATATATCATCGTAATAATAATATATAATAATAATAATAATAATAATAATAATAATAATAATAATTAAATATTTGTTTGTCTAATGTTCGTATTTTCTATGATAGGTTTACGATCACGAACGACTTTGGTTGTTGTTTTCGTTCTATCATTTTTGACATTTTTAAGCTAATATTTGGCCTGGTTCGTATTTCTTACTATTAACGCTTTGTTTTATGACGGTTTGATTTATTGATTTAGAATAGATTAACAACCATTGAGACCATTGTGATTAGGTACACATGTTAGCAGAGTGATATGACTTTTTTCTTTGGAAGAAAGTCAACTAAATACTTATCAAATTTTTATTCTGTTGAATACAAAATTACCGATGTAACACATGTCTTTCTTCAACATAACTGACAACATTTTTGCTTAAAGACTTAAAAGCATCTTTCGACACGGTAAAACAAAGATAAATGTCATATGTGGTGCCGATTCAAGTTTGGTTTATAATATTGATATTTTGCTTTCGATCGCATACGTAAAATAAATTATATGTATTAATCTAAACGAGTTATTTCCAAAAGGCAAAAGTGTGTGTTTATACTTATTTCTATTTTATTCTTTACTTGTAGTACAAGAGAATGTTGTATCGGTTGTATAAGAGGGTTGCACGACTCGTACAAACACATATGTACTGTCTTGCCCTCTAATTTTCCTTAATTTTCCTTGTATTCTGTTTCCCGCCATCTTGTATATACTTATACACACCGTGTACGAGTCATATAGGTTTGTTATACGGACGCCACACATACATATATCTTTTTTTTTACAGGATGTATTAGTTTCTAATAAGTTGATTAAAGTTTAGAACATTGATAATTAAAAAAAACTAATAAAATTTAGAACAACTAACTATAATTAATTTAAAATTTGGTAAAGTAAATATGAATCATGAATACATGCATTTAGTCAATAAATTAATGATTGTGCTTTGTCATCGTTGCCTCCTTACTCGCCGCTTTACAGTGAGATAACCCCGTAATATACTTCAGATGCGGCAGATTGATAATACGTACAACTCAAATATTTTTTTTTAAATAAATATAATATATTGTGATAATACGTACAGCTACTCAAATATTTTTTTAGATAAATATAATAATGAAACCGCAGTTTAAATAATATTTTTCGTGCTAAATTTATTAGCATGAAATGATAAATTGACATACTGTTTTATATTTTAAATTTATACGCAAATTAATTGTTTCAGCTGGAGTTTTATATAAATATAAATAGACTAGTTTATTTACTTATGTATGACATATTATTGTATAAAAATAATAAGTCACAAATCAATCATAGACAATTCTTTTATAAATCTATGAAAACTTCTTTAAAAAATACAAATTAGATTTGAAAATTTTGAATTTTTAAAATTATGAATTAAAAATAAAAAGTATGAAATAAATGGATTTTTAATAATATATAAAGAGAATAACCATTAGCTTTTTTTTTTTAATTATGAGAATTTTATTTGATTGTATTAAATTATATGGTTAGGTTAAACAAAATAAACACCATATCTTAAAAAGTTTAAGAAATATATTGAGCCATTGAATTATTAATAAACGGCTATAATTATATCAAATTATTGGAGAGTATTTTAATAATGATCACTTTTGTTGATTTTTTATCAAATTTCTTCACCTTCTTTAAACGTTAATAACTTTGACGTACGGCATTATTTTTTGAAATAAAATATACCATAAAACTACTATTTTTTTATCTTCAAAAATAGTATAGTGTTGCTATAATTTTTTTATTTTTTAGTTTATTGTGTCTTTTGTATTTCTCGCTTAATGTTGTGTTTTTCTGAATAATTTAACACAATAACTTTGTAAAATACATAATGTCAAGCAAAAAATAAACAATGACAGTATGAATGACCCATTAATCTTTAAAAAAATACATAATTACTTATAAAAAAGTCACAATTACCCGTAATAAAAACACAAAAAATATATTTATACACAAATATTTAAGAAATACATAATGAAGATAATTAAACACAGTGAACTAAAAATATTTCAATTTTAATAGTAACCCTATATTGATTTTAAAGAATTGTTTTTTTGCTATATTTAAAAAATAATAATATCGTATGTAAAAGTTATAGACATTTAAAAAGGCGAGGGGAAAGTGATCATGACTACATTATCCTCCAACAATATTTCACTCTAAATTTTGATCTTAAATTTGATCTTATAATCTAATTTTCAATAATCAATCTCAGACTTTATATGATAAAGAGATTATTCAGTTTAACTAACACTTAAATTATATTAATTTTAAATTTTCCAGATATATCATTTAAATAACATAAAAATATGTCACGTAACAAATATGATTGAAAAACGCTAGAGAGATGTCATGTGTCATATTTTTATTACTTTATTATCATATATTATTGATTGTTTTATCAAATTTACATTCTACTAAATTAAGAGCAATTTATGAGTACATACAATACAAGAAGATAAAGATTGGATACTCAACTATATTTAAAGTACAATTAATATAATTTTTCATTTTTATAAACGGAAGAAACTGAGCATCTAATGTAATTTCATTGATCGAAGCAGGATTAAAGTCTGAATTCTTCTTCGACTAAGTATTTAGATATTCAATGGTACCACAAGATTCTTCCAAATGGGAGGCATTGGGTTCAAATCTCTCCCGTAGCGAAAAAGGGATCTGAGGGGGGTCAGGGTGTTTTCCCAGTGGGGTTTCCTCCTGTGGTGGTTGTGGTGGCTCATGAAAGGTCCAGGTAACTAGGCCTTGGTGACATGCATGGCCTGGAAACATTGGGTTCACACGATTGAGACCTTCGCAGTTCAAAAAAAAAGTATTTAGATCTTCATTTCGAGTCTTAATACAAAACATCAACATTTAAACATAAGAAAAATATTAAAATATACAATTTTAACTACAATTTTTTTTTTTCAAAATAATCAAATAAGTTAGTTTAGCAAATGCATGTACAATGTACAGTAAACTTTGCTTAGTTGGAAAGTTTGAAATGATATCTTATAATTGATTGAATTTTTAAATGTTTATAAAACTTATAGACTAAAAAAATAATGATAATATAAAAAAAATCATGGTTGAACTTGTCTATTTTAATAAATTCACTTATATATTTCATTTGAGCAAATATTTACCATGATTAGATCTCTTTAGAATAACTTGTAAATTATAAACAATTAAACATGTCTTTGGATTGATGCTAAGATTTGAATATCAATTTGTGCGACCACTTGTATAACTAATTTTGGATATCCAACTAGAGATAAAGATATTGGGATCGATTCTGGATGCCGATTGCTGAGTGTGACATAGAAAGGATTTGTTAGTTACTATTCACTATATGCCAAACTTATTTGCTAATTAATTTATTTTATATATATATATGCGCGCGCACACACATAGACACACACACAATACATATATGGGAGATGTATAAATTTGAAACTCTTATAATTTGAAATAAAACCTTTAAAAACCATATGTAAAAAAGTTTTATTTTTTCATTTTTAACATAATTATAGTCATTTTTATAAAAAAAATACGCAAAGTAAATATCTGTAAAAATATAATTTGTAAACGATGCAACATAGACGTAATATGTACAGTTGTGTTACACCTGTGTTACATTGCTTACAAATTATTAATTTTTTTAAAAATCTAGCCAACGCTTTTTTCATTTTTATATAAAAATAACTATAATGATATTATAAAACTGTAAAAAAAAATTTACATGGTTTTTTTCATTATTTTTAAGGTTTTCTCAACTAAACATGGTTTTCAATATATCCCTCCTATATATATATATAAATAATATAGGTAGGTTCACATACAAATATATTTTTTTAGTGAAAATAGTATGAGTGTTAAGTGTTAACACGTGCAACTCTTTAACAAACATATGAGTGGTAGTTTAATATTTTGGTAACTAAAACGGTTAATAGCACCTCATGATATATAATATGTATATCTGCTGATATATACTTACATGTACTAATATCACATATTATGTATATGAGCTTATATATGTTTACATGTATTAATAGCACATATTATGTAAATGTGTTAATATACGCTTCATGTACAAATAGCACATAGCAAAAATGAAACGACTTATTCCTTAAAAATAGTTTCTGCTCCAGATTTAATTATAGCGTGATATCTGCAAATACGGAAATTTCTTTTGTGCCCTTATTTCCAATTTAAAAAACATATTAATTACGATCATGCACCGGTTATTTAATGACCATTGATGATAACACATCAATGGTTCAGATCGTTTATTATTATTTTTACAAAACTTTTTTATTGTACAATAACCTTACTCTATATATATATAGTCAAAGATATTCACAATGTTGGATATCGGATTCGATACATGCCCAACAACACACGTTGAATGTGAATGAATTGGGCTATTCTAAAGTCGGATACGTGTATTTTTAGCTTTAGTTTTACCAAGTTTTTAAGCTTGATTTACGATAATAACGACATTTTCTCACTTGCTTGTCTTATTATCTGGTTTTAAACAATTATCTAATCTATAATTGTGAAAACCGAGACCTAACTACTGGGAGAACATAATCGAATATAGAGGTGGGCAAAAAATCCGGACCCGGACCCTGAACCGACAACCCGAACCGGAACCGGTCATACCCGAACCGGTGAGTACGAACGGGTACAGTTTTTCAGACAAATTAGAACCGGAACCGAAACCGGAACTGGTTCCACCTGAACCCGGCCAAAACCCGAACCGAACCAGCCAAAACCCGAACCGAAACCGGTCAAAAACCGGTTGGAACCGGTTAAAACCCGGAACCGGAACCGGGTATTGACTTTGTTCACTAGAACTGGAACCGCTTTGAACCGGAACCGGTTCCGGTTCAAAAAAAAAACCCGATTTGTGCACCTCTATTCGAATATAGGTTAATTGGATCATCAACCAAACTAGGGTTGTCCAAAAAACTCGAAGCTCAGATTCGGCTCGTAGTTCGTTCGGATAAAGCTCTGCTTGAATAAAGCACATTTGTAACTGAGGCAGCTCGTTTCGTAACCGAGCCGAGTCCGAGCTAGGGCTGGCTCGGCTCATTGCTTGGCTCGTATGCTCGGCTCGTTTGTACAACATGCTATACTAAATTATAAAACTGTAGGGTTACTTTCACTGATAAATATACTTTGGCGTTATTTTGTAATTATGTTAAAAAATAAAAATAAAAAAATAAAAGAGAAGAGGACGGAAATACGAAATGAATCTCATCTCTTACGTGTTTTACTAATTCATAATTCCTAAATCATATTCTTAATTCCTAGTTCTATGTATTCACACATCTTCTCTTATGTAAAAACCGGGCCAAAAACGTACCGAGTCTAGTTGAGGTTAATACAATTCAAATATTAAATTCTTATGTAAAAATAGGGCCAAAAACGAGCCGAGTTTGAGCCAAGATTTTAGGCTCGGTTTACAATCCGAGCCGAGCTGAGCCGATCCAGGCTCGGTTTAAATCCGAGCCGACCCCTGGCTCAGCTCGGTTCGGCTCGTGAACACCCGTAAACCAAACCTCTTCTCCATGATGTGCCTAATTAACAGAGGTTCTTATTTTTGAATAGTGAATCTCAATATTCGAATTTGTATGATATCTGAATGGTGGATATTCGAAATTTTGGATACGGATTTGGATTACCCAAACAGATATCCGATATCGGGAAAAAAAAGTCAAAAATTTATAAAAAAAATAATAATTTGGATAAGTATCAAAAATACCCAAAATATCCAAAAATTATCAAAAATATTTGAAAATTTATCCGAATAATCGAAAAACTATCCGAAATACTCGAAAAATTATCCGAAAAAATATTTCGTTAATTAGATCTCCGAACTATCCAAAAATTTCCAAAATATATATACGAATATGAATTTTAGGATATTTTAAGTTCGAATTTTTGGATATTTCGGATTCTAATACGGATTTTTTAACACCCATAGTTCTAACAAGCAATGGTGGAAAAATAGCAGTCAACATGACCACATTTCTTGTTTTGGGGTGAAACAAATTCCAACCCAACCCAAACCACTAGTTTGATATATGTTTGTAACCCTATGCTTTGAAATTGATTTCAATGTGGTCAAATTCAAACCGAACCAGTTTAAACTCAGTCTCAAGCTAACTAAATCCCCCCTCCCAAACCCATACAACTCAATCGGTTCCCAAAAAAATCAGTTGTCACCACTACTTTCAAGGGAGTGGTAGTTGTTTAGTCTATGATTCTTGAAATTGATTGATACAAAACTTAATGTGGATAAAAAATTGTTGCCACTGATATAGAAACTTAATGCATACAATCCATTAGGTTGAAGAGCTTAATGCTGACATTGAATGTTATTACTACCCGAAGCATTACTACTTAATGACATGGACATGGACATGGACATGGGCACGTCTACTTTCACTCTCCAAACAATTGTTTAACAAGGAACACAAAAAGGAAGGGTCTATCTTCTCACGTCTATTTAACAAGACAAAGGGATAATGATAGAGCACAACAATTAAGGAGGCCTTTGTAATAAGTCAACTTTAAAGGCATAATTAAGAAGTCAAAAAAAGACAAAATAATAGGAGATGTGTTATCACTTTTGTCACACCCCGACCAACAGCAGAAATTGTGGACACGAGTTTTATTGTTCATTTGCATGGTGCTATGTTATAAGTTTCAACAGTTAAACCAACACTATCAAGGATTTAACAAACAAAACATTCATTCATATTAAAACAATCAAAGCAAGCATTCATTACATTGTTTTCATAACCAAAATAAATAAACTGAAATAGTCTAACATTGTTTAAAATTAAAACTAGGCCTACTAAGATAAACATATCATATGTATTCACCAATGCATCCACTAATCTGTTACATGTGCAACATAAAATTATTGTCAACTATTCGCATAATTGGCAAGTAACCCATACATTTATATTGTATACATAGAAAAATTGATGCAATTCAATTTGATTACAAAATTTTAAAATCTAGCATGCATATCCTACTAGTTTGCAATTAAGTTTTGAATTGATTGTCTCAAAACTCGTATCAATACTTAACTTAAAAGCTTAGTATATCTACAAGTTTGCAATAGTTTATATTATCCCCAAACTTGTTCCAATACAAAGCACAAAACTTAGTATTTTCACAAGTTTGCCCATAGTTGTACTTTTCGCTCTTTTAATACATTTGACCTAAGTCAAAGCGAATGTGATATCTAACACATCTTAGACTACTCGGTATCTAATATCACATGAATAACATAGAATCACAAAGCAAGTAGCAATACATAGCAAAGATTCAAACCACATAGATTAAAGGCATTACATATATATATATATATATATATATATATATTGACTATAGAATAACTTATTTTTCGAATATTAGCATATGTAACAATCCTAAAGTACAAAATGTAAAATAGGGAGTATGAAATTACTCATATGATGTTCTACCTTGTTCAATAGAGTGTTGCATAAAATTTTATGAAGTTTCGCTTGCACACCTTAACCTAAAGGTAATAAAATTCTTAATCTTGTCTTAGAGTTCAAGTTTAGTATTGTATAATCTATGGCATATTATGAAAGTCCTATGAGATGTATCTAAGTTTAGCATTCTATAATATTTATTTATTTATAAAATAAATAAATACTTCTATTTGAATTTTGAATATCCTTTGAATATCACATAGCATTTTCTTTTGAAGAAAACAGATTACGTCCATTTGTTTTTATTTAATAGGCTTTTATCCTTAAATAATAATGGCTTAAGAATTAAAAGAATTCAAACCAAATAAATGATTTTTAATCTTTTGTAAGAAAATGCTTATTTAGATAAAGATTATTTTCATTTATTTAAAATGAACATTTAAATTGTTTCTAGATGTTTGTTTTAAATAAATTTGGTTTTTAAACCATTAATGCCTAAATAATTTGCTCAAAATATATTTTTAGAATAAACCTTGATTTTGTTTTAAAGCAATTCGGTTTTGAAAACAAATATCTTCATAAAATTTGTTTAAAGTAGACTTTCAAAGTAAACCATGATTTTGTTTTAAGCAATGTGGTTTTTGTAAATAATGATGTTTAAATAATTAGTTTAAAATAGACAATTGAAATAAATATTGATTTTTGTTTAAAGAAATAATGTTTGAAATAAATATTTTTAAAATAGTTTTGATATTTTAAAGTAAAAAAATTAACTTTTGAAAGTAATTAAATATAACATTTTGTTTTCTTATAACTATTCAAATATATTTTTTTAAAACAAAATCTTAAAATAATGTGAATAGGATATTTTATCAATATATGTTTATTTATTATATATATATATATATATATATATATATAATAAATATATATTATTAAAACATTTTTTAAACAATTTATATTTAATTTTTTGGAATAAAAAAAGGCCTGACTGGGTATGGAAATGACGTAGGATCTAATTATATTTCTTTGATACATCTTTGTTTTCTTTTTATGATTAAAACTAAAAATTAAATTAAATAATTTTTCTAAAACTAAAATTTCTTTTTACAGTTTATAAAAACTGATTTTTAATATGATTTTTATGATTTTTAAAGCAATTAAATGGATGGGATACTAAAAAAACGCACAAAAAAATCGGTCCACAACCCACACCCACGATCTCGAACCCAGGTCCCCGCGTCCCAATACACGCGTCGTACCGTTGTGCCTGGAAGGGGAGCGATTGATTAACTTTGGATTGTTTTACCTTTATAGTGAATTTCAAATTTGAATATAAACCCTCGTTCGAATCTAAACCCAATTCGATCACTTTATGTAATCCTGCGACTTCTGAATGTTGGGGCTATTGGTCCACATATAAAATTGAATAGAATGACATTATAAATTACCGGGAATAATTAAGATTCGAAAGTGTTCGATTTCTAGCTGCCCCCGGAGTATTTCTTGAACTCGATGGCCTTTAACCGTGTATAATTGTTTAATCTTTGCGCTCAGAATCATTCGTGGAGGGCCAAGGAACATAGAGTATTGGTTTGGTTTGAGTTTTATTCCGTGTTTCATTAATTTAAGTTTTGATTTGATTTGCTTATATATGATTTTTGATTGTACGTTTAATGGGATGTAACTGATCTTCATTGTGATTTCAAAGAATCACGCGTTCAAATCCATGTTAGAAATAGACCGATTTGATTTGGAGGTGCACTGAAACGAGATAAATTTCAAACAGGTCGGCAAGGAACCCATGGGTGGTAGACGGGTGTAGAAGGAAGAGGAGATTGGGCCTTTTCATTTTAGCCCTCCCATTTCCAACCCTTTGTTATTCTTGTTTTTAACTTTTTAAAACTCAGTTTGTAGTTTCATAATTTATAATTTAGTCCTTCAACTTTTTATATCTTAAAATTTTATGCAAAAGTTAACAAAGGAAAGTTATAAAACCTTTTAAAGTTAAAATTTTTTTATTTATCATTTAATGCTTTATTGTTTTATGCACAAATATTTTTAAAACAAATGTACAAAATCTTTTAGTAAATATTTTTTACTAATTGTATTATATAACTTCATAAACTTTAAAAACTTTAAAAATCATTAGAATGAATCAATTTGTTATTTTAAATCTTAAAAATTATATTAACATCATATATATATGTGTGTGTGTATTTATATATATTTATGTCATAATAATTTATTTTTACAATCTAAAATTTTATTTGATTATGATCTAATTAATTTTTTTTTGTACTAACTTGAACATCTTTATCTATATATATAAATATAGATGTGTGTATGAAAAGTAGGCAGCTAAACTAAGGAGCCCCAAGAGAAAGCATAATGAAGGACTGGTCTCATAGTAAAGACACGGGTTTGTATAGGGAAAAAAAACCAAGATGACACTAGACTATAAGAATAGAATTGTGGATCAAAGGATGACACAACATCAAAGCACATTATTATTCTCATCACACACTTATAGCCCTTTTACTACACATTAATGACCTTTTCCAATACACCAACAATCTCCATCTTTGGATAAGTCAATAAATGTTTAACAAATCCAAACAAAACTGAAACTGAGGACCTGTAATAAACTTCGTCAACATGTCTGCAGCATTCTCAAGAGTATCTACTTCCTTTACAACCAAATCTCCAGACTTTACCACGTCTCTAATAAAATGTAATTTGACATTTATGTGTTTAGTTCTTTCATGATGAACCTGATTCTTTGTAAGACTAACAACACTTTGATTATCACACAAAATAACAACTTCTTCAAATTTAACTCCCAATTAATCAATAAAACCTTTCAACCACAAACCTTCTTTAGCAGCATCAGTCAAAGCAACA
The DNA here is from genome assembly GCA_009363875.1 of Mikania micrantha. Classification (NCBI taxonomy): domain Eukaryota; kingdom Viridiplantae; phylum Streptophyta; class Magnoliopsida; order Asterales; family Asteraceae; genus Mikania; species Mikania micrantha. Next base: position 59,425,465 of record CM018694.1, on the reverse strand, counting down.
TACTTAATTAGACTCTGTAGTTGATAAAGCTACAATATGCTGCAAAGAAGCTTTCCAACTTATAGTTAAAACAAACAAAGTAAACACATAACCAGTCATTGATCAGCCCTTGTCTTGATCTCTAGCAAAACCAACATCAACATAGCACAATACATCACCTTTAACATACGACTGAACTAACAACATAACCCAAATTAGGAAGAGTACATACCATTAAGTACATAAGACTCCCAATAACATTTGTATAAGGCACACTCTTCATAAAATCAATATCTTCATCAGTTGGTGAATTTGAAGCTAACAACTTAAAATGAGATGCCAAAGGAATAGACACATACTTGCTATTATCCATTCTAAACTTGTGTAGAATTTTAGCAACATAAGAAGACTGAGATAACTTCAATATACCTTTATCTCTATCCCTGTAAATATCTATGCCCAAAATTCTCTCTTCCTCTCTAAGTTCTTTCATATCAAATTCTGATTCAAGCATCCGTTTAATGTCTCTGATAACTTGATTACTCTTACAAGCAATCAACATATCATCAACGTACAACAACAAAGACACAAACTCTTCATTAGCATATTCCTTAAAATACACACAACTGTCATATTGACTTCTTTGAAAACCAATTTCCAACATATAACTATCAGATTTAAGATACCATTGCCTAGGTGACTGCTTAAGACCATACAATGATTTCTTTAATAAACACACCTTGTTATTGTCGCACATCGGCCTTCCCGGCCTGTGCGAGGGGGCGCGACTGGACTGATCTTGCAGGATCGCAGTCTCCGGTCACATAGTTGTGAGACCTACATGTCTGGTTGCATACGTACATCCAATAACTTGGATAAAATAGTTTTGTAAAATCAGAGTTGCGGAAGTTTAATAAGATCAAACATATATAATTCATAAACTGCCGAAGCGTTATTTAAAACGGTTTCAAAATGATAAGTACTAATAGTTGCGGAAGCGATTAAAGTATTTTAACAATACATAAAGTAACATAACCAAATGATAACAAATGTTTAATAGACTAAGACACTTTAGTAGATGCATGAACTCCATCCTAGCATCCTAGGTTCCTCGTGCACGTGCCCTAGTTACCTGAGAAAACATGCGAGTAAAAGGTCAACACAAAGGTTGGTGAGAGCACATGTTTGTATCAGCAGTAAACATCAAAATGTTTAAAGAAAGTGTTTTGTAGATTTACATATTATTACCATGCAATATCCATTGATAGCTAGTCAATATGAGTTATACCATATGTGGGTTCGCAACCGAAGCTAACATGCTGCCCCCCCGCCATATCCATCCAACAAGATATGACAATGTTGTTTGGTCAATTATGCACTGTTCCGACCTCCAGTCGGGATGGCCATACGGCGCACAACAGGGTGGCTTGTCAGGCCCAAATAGTACTATTCAGAATTACCACGCTAAGCGCAATGCGCTATTAACGGTTCAAGGTGTATTTAATGAGGACTTATCAGTTTTGTGGATAAATGCCACACATATGCATATACGCGATATTAGCATGTACAAAAGTATTCAAAAGTATGTTGTTGTTCAAAAACAGTTATATGCAATGTTTTCTCCCCCAAAGGTAGAAAATAGAAAAAGGGGCCGTGAACTCACCTGATTAGCAGTTCCGGTATGTGTGTGTTCGCGTCTTGCGAAAGCTAGCGTCTGCTAGTATGCACCTATAACCATATAGGTATGAGTATGTGTTTTGTGGTGTGTTGTATTCCATACAACTCCAAGTGTCGGTGTGCTCAACCGAGTGTGTGTGCGTTGACTTGTGTTGACTCGACGAATCGTTGGTGACACGTTTATTGTGTTTATGTGTCTTAATGCAAATAAGACACCAACATGCATTCCTATAACCAATCATGATGTTTTCACAAAAGCAAGTTTTGAAAATTGTAACGTTTCCTTTTCGGGGAAACTTTCTATATTTAGAAAGTTTCTATTTTGGAAAGTATAGTTATGAAATCCCATTTCGTAAAACAAATCACTCTAGTATGTTTGTAAAAACACGTTTATACACTTAAAAAACATCGTTTGCGCATCAATCGTTATTTATGCCATTTTGCCCAAATAAAGTTTCCTTATTTGGAAAGTATCCGTTTAAAAACTCGTTTTCACAAATCCAAGTTCCCAATATGCTTAGAAATCATTTTTAAACATATTTCAAGAATCAAAGTTCATCAAAACATTCGTAAACATCAAAAGCCCTCTTTTGATTTACAAAAGTTTCCATTTTTAGTAAGTTTATACAAAATCATGTTTTTGACAAAATCAAATATCCAAATGTGTTTCTAAACACTCCAATATGCATTTGACAACATCTAGACATGTCTAACATGTCTAGATCATCACAAATCTAAGACATGCACATAAAAGTTTCCTTTTATGGCAAGTTTCACAAAAACATCATCAAATCAACAATAACTCAACCAAACTCAGATCCAACATTTCTAAACTCTAAAATAAGTAGATCTAAATCAAATACACATCAAATCACCAACAAATTCGTGTACAATAGCCACATGGAGTTGCATGTGTTCAAACACACTTGCATGTGTGTTTTTACATCATGCATGTACGATCTAATGCTAGATAAACTTTTAAAGCTACCTTAGATGCGTAGATTCGTGCTTGGACAGATCCTGGAACTCAAATGGAGGCTGATGATGGGATCTTCACTTGTGGATGGCTTCCAAGGATTCCTTTTGAGCTTCAATGACCTCAAGATGCTCCAAGATGGTCCCAATGGTGATTCCAGAGGTTTGGGGGCTTGCTTCAGTGACCTTTTGGTCGGGAATGGTGAGGGAGTTCGAAGAAAACGGAGAGATACCGAATGGGAAATGAATGGGGTTGGTTTTTATAAAAATTTTGATCTGCATGGCCTTCGCGTACCGCGAAGGCCGACCAAAATCTTCTTCGAGTACCGCTGAGGAATTCGGGAGTCTCGACTCCCGCTTTGCTTCACGTACCGTGAAGCCTTTCACCATGGGGTCTTTTCGTACCGCGATGGGTTCATTTTCATGTTTTTCGATTTCGATGATTCGATTTTGCTCGCACTTGATTCCTAACGTTTATCCTAAACATCTAATGCATGTTTAGCACATAATCATATAATAGCACATAAGTTTGATCACCAACGTTCGTGAGACTCGTGTGTGTGTTTCGAAAATTCTTCGAATTATCTTGGACAGTTTGTGTTTGTGTTTTACGAAGTGTTTGCACGCTTGATTAATCCTAATCAACGTGTAATGCACAATTCAATAATTCTCCGAATTATTGTTTTGTGTTTGTGTCTAGTTCATCTAACTAACCATAATTAAATGAAATGCAACAAGTATGAATTGTGAAATACAAGGTAGTAAGAGTTGCAATTTACCTGAAATTGCCGGGTGTCACAGTTATCATGACCTTGAACCTCAAAACCTTTCGGCTGATCCATATAAATTTGCTCTACAAGATCACCATGTATGAAAGCAGTTCTTACATCCAACTCTTCTAACTCAAGATTCATCAAGGCTGTTAATGACAAAATCACTCTTATAGATTTGTGCTTCACTACAAGAGAGAAAACTTCATTATAGTCTATACAATCCTTGTGAATGAATCCTTTGGCTACCAACCTTGGCTTATACCTAGGCAACTCCCCTGGTAAATCTTCTTTAATCTTAAAGATCCACTTACAAGACACTGGTTTTCTTTCATCAGATTTATCAACCAATACCCATGTATTGTTTTTATATAAAGCACCAATCTCATCTTCTATGGCTTTAATCCATTTTTTATTATCTACAGAAACAATAGCCTCTTCAAAAGCTAAAGGTTCACACATACTTTCTTCCTCTGCCACAGCAAACACAAAGGCAGAACATCATCATGCTCTCTAAACCTGACTAGAGGAACAATGTGTCTTCTCGGCCTTTCTCTAGCCAAGCTATATTCCCTTGAGTTATCAGTACTTGAATTACCCTGAACCTCAGGAACACTAATTCTTTGAAAATTACTTACTGGCTCCACCTCAAACTGAACACCACCTGTAATACTATCCAGACCAGCAGTTGACATATTAAGGTCTTTATACATGACTTTTTCTCTCCATGCAACAACATCCCTGCTGACTAAGACCTTTCCATCCTTAATCCTCCATAATCTGTGACCCTTTACCTCATCAGGATAGCCCAAGAATATACATCTTTCAGCTCTTGGATCTAGTTTATCATTTTTAACATGTGCATAAGCTAAAGATCCAAATATCCTCAAATTACGGTAATCAATCCTAACTCTGACCACATGTCCATAGGAGCCTTCAGATTTATGGCTGAAGAAGGAGATCTATTAACTAAATAGGTTGCTGTAGAAACAGCCTCTCCCCAAAACTTCTTAGGCAAACCTGAACAATGAAGCATACATCTTACTTTATTCAAAAGGGTTATATTCATCCTTTCCACTAAACCATTCTGTTGTGGAGTCTCGGGAACTGTTAAGTGTCTCCCAATACCTTCTTTCTTGCATAAAGCATCAAAATCTTTGTTACAAAATTCAAGGCCATTGTCAGTTCAGATCTTCTTCACTTTCCTTCCTACTTATTTTCAACCAGACTTTTCCACTCAACAACCTTAGCAAAAGTTTCATGTTTGTGTTTAAAAGTATACACCCACACCCTCCTTGAGTAGTCATCTATGCTTGATAGGAAATATGAGGATTCACCTAGAGTTTTAGTTTTAGATGGTCCCCATAAGTCTGCATGCACATAATCCAAAAAACCTTTAGTCGAATGAATCCTAGCTGTGAATTTTACCCTCTGAGACCTACCCATAATGCAATCCTCACAAAATTCCATGTCACAGCAAGTCAAATCTTTGATTAAGTTTTGTTTTTTTAACTCCTTCAAACCTTGAACACTTATATGCCCAAGCCTTTTGTGCCTTAAAATTGTACTACTTCCTTCATCCTTATTTCCAGCAGAAACATTAACACAACCATGCCCCACTTTACCATCTAAAATGTACAAATTATTGCTTCTTCTTGTACCACTCATTAAAACCATTGACCCCTTAATGACCCTAGCTTTTCCATTTTTCAGGTTAATAGAACAACCAGAACTTTCAAAAGTTCCTAAAGAAATTAAATTCTTAGCCAAGCCAGGAATATACCTGACATTATGTAATTCAGTTTTTGTTCCATTATCCAAATATAAAGACCATAGTACCATGGCCTTTAATCACCTGAGGTCTGTCGTCTCCTAACCTTATTTCTCCAAGATCTTCCATATTCAAATCTATAAATTAGCTTTTGTTAGGGGTCATATGATATGAGAATCCGGAATCCATCACCCAATTGCTGGTTGAGACTGTATTGGACACCACAAGCACATCCGCACTTTCATAACCATCAAGACTATCATCTGTAACATAATTACCTTGATCCTTTGATGAACCAACACCTGTATCAAACCTCTTCTTCTTGTTTCTTTCTAGGAACTCCCTTCTAAGATTCTTTTCGGATCCATAAACGTAGCATTTTCGCTTAAACCTTGACTTTGATCTATTTGCCCCGTTTTGCCTGAAGGCTCTTTGTTCTGATCAACCCCTAACCATTAATCCTTCACCAACCTCTTCTTGATTCTCAGCCTTTTTCTTTAACTCATTTGAGTTCAAAGCCGCCAAAACATCCTCAATTCACAGCGTATCCCTCCCATACATGAGAGTGTCAACGAAGTGTTCATAGGAAGCTAGTAAAGAGGCCAGGAAATTAATCGCCTGATCTTCATCTTCCAAAGAAACTTCAATATTATCAAGATCCATAATAAGCTTATTAAACTCATCTGTATGATCATCAAGGTTTCTTCCAGGAGCCATTTGAAACATGTATAGCCTCTTTTTCAAGTACAATTGATTTACAAGCGATTTTGTCATATACAATGTTTCCAACTTATCCCAAATTCCAGCAGTTGTAACTTCCTTCGAAACTTCGCGTAACACTCACTCGGTCACCCAGGCTCAATACGATCTCGCTATGTGCCTTTTCCATGGTTTCTTTCTTCTTTTTGTCTGAAAACATTGCAAGTAATCCATCTTCCACCTTTAACGCATCGACCACACCATTGTGAACAAACATTGCACGCATCTTCACACGCCATAAGGAGAAATCGTTTTTCCCGTCGAATTTATCCAACTGAAACTTCGTAGACACCATAGCTCTTCTTTCTTGTGATCGCGAAACTCCGATTCTCTAGTTTCGATTAAGCCAACGAGGATCTGAAACCACTTGTTATGAATTAAAAGAAATCAAATTAAAAAAGAATACTTTGAACCATCTAATCTTTATTGTGTTACTCTTATTAACCAAGAAGAAGAATGAATATTACGGATACATAGACCTTCATATACAACTACGACTGTTAACAACTAATTAACATACTAACAACCTTGTTACAACTAATACTGTAACATTACTGTAATTTTTAATAAACAATTATATTTAGTAAAATTAGTTTATGACGTCATCTAAAATTTTCATCTATGAGTTATACAAATATATATATATATATATATATACACACACACACATATGAGAAAACAAATCTAAACATCTTTAATATACATATGTATGTATCTATGTGTGAGAATTTATAATTATACAATTTAAAGAAATACAAACAAAAATATACAATTAAAGTTCATAGATTCATAATAAACCTTATAAGATTTAGAATTTATTTTTAAATAAATAACTTAAACAAATAAAAATTTAATTATGAAATTTTAATAAAAAAATCTATAGAAAATATCTTAAGAAAAACGTTTACAAACTTTTTATTAACTTTAATTTCATAAATTTTAAATAAATAATTATGTTCTAAATTTATAATCTTAAATTACACTAAAACAGTGTTATATAAAAATATAACCAATTTCTATTATATATGGAATTTAAATAAAATTTATAACAAGTAAAAAAAAGGTTTTAATAAAGTTGGGGGTATAAACTGTCAATTTTAAAATTGCAATTAAAAGGAAAACAAAGGGGACTAAAAGAGTCAAAACCCCAAAGTTCTATCTCTCTCTCACCCGTTTTCTGCCCAATCCGACCCGGTTCGACCCGCATTCGACCCGTGCATCATCCAACGCGTTTACAGCTTGATACCAGCTCATCTAGGTGTGATTTTGGCAAGGATTCGATTTCAAAAATCACTACCAATCATCAATTAAACGAATTAAACTCGTATTAATTTAAAAAACCATTACAAAATTGAAAACTAAAAACGCGTTAATCAACCTCTATGAAATCGACTATAAAACTCGAAATTGATCGATGAATTAATGCCTCTACACCTAACGAAACTCTCTGGGCAATCGAAAACCATTCACAGTCATTATACGTTGCGAATCAAGATCCAATAAAACTCGGTTGCTCGTTTTCTTCCATCTCAATCGAAATCTGCTTAATCGAAATCAAAGGTTAGTGTTTTATTGCTTGGAATACTCGTCTGGTGAAACAATAGCCCCAAGGTTAATTGTTCAATCGGGTTTCATACCGATCGATTTAAACAAAAGAAGAACTAGGGTTCGTTCCTTCTTTGAAATCTGATTTGGGAACCCGCAACAGGAGATATTAAAAACATTTATTCCGGTTCTCAGTCGTGGCTTAGACCCTTGGTTCAACCGGTAAAAGCTAGTGATATTGTGTTGTTGGTCGTGGGTTTGAATTCCTGCTGTGGGGGGTTATGGAACATTTTTTTTTATTTTAACATAACTTTTAGTATATTAATCATTTTTAACTTTGGTTTTCATATAAAATTTTTATAAATTAGAAATTTATAAGCTGAATTAAAAAGAACCATTTTTCTGAAAAATAAATAATAATAAAAATAAAAATAAAATAAAATTTTAGTAATAATAACAACAAAAACATATATATAATGTTTATATTATTATTTTCAAATAATTATCTTTTACATGAACATTTTATCTTTATAAAAAAATATATACACCTTATATATGTGTGTGTGTGTGTATGTGTATTGACAACTTATGATTAATCGTATCATGTTACAAATAATATTCAAATATAAAAATCATCATGAAAATCATATTTTGTTTTTACAACTTAACTTAGAAATGATTTTTAGATATGTGTGTGCATATATATATATATATATAACAAACAAAAACTTTGTTTCAACTTATATAACTTACAAACATTGAAACTTTTACTTTGAATACAATATTATTAAACTTATTTACAAATGATTATACAAGAATAAATCTTTTAATGTTAGTGGTTTAATTTATACCTTTATAAACTATTAACTAACTTACATTTTAAAAAAACATGGTTTGCAATTTAAATATTTCGACTTTTAAAATTTTATTTAAAATTTCATTTAGACTTTTACAATAAAAACCAAAATTTCTTTAAACAAAGAAATTGCTAGACATTTAACAATGTCTCGAAACAAAACAAAACTCTATAATCTATCTAGATATGTTTTACATAGAAATCATAGCTACATACAAACATACACTTATGCATGTTGAACTCCCTAGGTTGATATTTAACTTGTTGAGACAACTTGAGTTACTATTTGATTATCTATTGCAAAACTATCAAACTCATCAAAAGGTGAGTCTTCATAGCCCCTCTTTTACTTGCTTTGAACTTTTGGGGGTGAAACATGTATCTTTCAACTTATCTTAACTTTAAACCATGTGAACTTAGCTTAAATGGCCTTAGTTGTTTGAACTTATCTTTTGAACTTATCTATTAAGCTTATCTATAAGCTTATCTATTGAACTTATCTATTGAGCATTGCATTGATCACAACTTATATATTGGTAGCAATAATGGATCCATTGGATTGACCACCCACCTAGGATGGGTTTTCCCTGTGGGGCAAAGCTCGTGGTGATTGTTCCCTACTGGTCAAACTTAACTATCTGATCAATTGTTTGTTGATTTACAATCTTTGTGCATTTAGCTTAGTATTCACATCTGTTAACATATCTATTATTTAACTATTTTGTTATATGATTAAATATATGATAACTCACCAACTCATTGTAGTTGACACTTGATTTTTAAACATGTTTCAGGTGGAAATGCCAATTAACTATATTAAGCTTGGATTTGATGTTATTTATGTGCGATGTTTTGAATTCAATTGAAGTAATAGTTAGGGTTTGAAATTTAAAAAAATGTATTGAATGGAGAAATTAATGAATAATTGAAGTTTGATTTATTTACAACTATATACCTTGTGTTATGAACAATCTACACTTCGTGTCGCCCCGATGTTTTCGCCATCGGTCAGGGTGTTACAAATACTCCTTATTTATCAGACATTTACAACTATAGCCCTTCTACTACACATTAATGACTTTTCCAATATAGCAACATGACCAACTAGTCCTAAGTCCTAACATCAAAAGGCCAAGTAGTCCTAACACCAAGAGGTGCTAATGGGCAAATATCTCAATCTGCCCTTATTGCCATAACTCAAATTGTTGTCGGAAGCTCATAAATCATCTTGGAGTCAAGTAGTAATAGCTTACATGTATGATGGAACAAACGATCCCAAAGCTCACCTCCAACTATGAAATATTCAAAGGAAAAGTATGAATATTCAATCTTTTTGCACCATATAAATCAAAAAAACGATAAGGACCTTAGACAGTTCATTGTAAGATATAATCGGGAAAGCTCTTTTACGAAAGAAGATAAAGAACAAATGAGGGTCTCAGTTTTCATAAATAGAGTGTTTCCAAAGTAGCTACATGAGGCCTAAACAAATATCCTTTAAAGACCACAAAGGAGGTTGTGGGAAATGCTTAAGTTTTTTCTTTTTAAAAATAAAGTAGGTGCTATAAAACACTAAACCAAAAATCATACCCTATTTTAAAAAATAATCTAGGCATTCCTCAAAGACCTCTTCTTTTGAGGAACAAAGAAGAATCTATGACAAAGATTCATGCTAGAGACCAATATATCAAGAAAGGAGCCCATAGAATAACAAGTATGTTTAGGTCACCAAATTAACTAAATTATCCTAAGGAATTTTGGCCATTGAAAAAGCCCGTTTAGTTTCAAACCACCAAGTCTCTTATGAAATGGAGAAGACAAGATTAAGTACTATCACTTCCATAGTGTGAAAAGTCAATAAACCAATGACTAGTTGAAGCTTAAAGAAGCAGTCTAGTCATATGAGTTGATTCACTTGATCAAAAGCATGATAGATAGAAAGAAGGACCAGGAGGAAAGGGCAAACAAAGAGATAAGGAAGCTTGTTTATAGATGATAGCGACTCGAAAGGAGTTTGAACAAAAAAAACATATCCACATACAAGTGAATAAAGTGATCAAATATCACGTCTTTCTTAGAAAAAGTCAGTTGTCCTCCTCCATGGTAGTTAAAGTAAGAATAGAAGGTCAAGTAGCTATCAAGGTTTTCCTTGATGAGGGAAGAACTTCTGAAATATATACGAACACTCTATCAATCATGTAGCTAAAAAAGGAGACATGAAGGAAAATAAGAGTCCCCCTAGTTGGGATAGAGAGGCTGCTCCGAAGGAGTCACCGGCTCAAAGTCATCGTTTGAGGTTAATCATTCCAACGCTTGTAACGATTATTTTCACAAAATAAGTAAAATAACGTTAAAATTAATGCAATTTTACTTTTGCCCCTTAAGGGCCAACACATATATACATTTTATGCTTGCACCTCAAATGGGGCGTTACGACATAGTAAATGGCATTTTCAATATGGAGATGTGACCTTTTTTAAGGAAAGGGAGACATTGGTGCATTTAAGGTAGTTGAGATATGTGCAAGCCTAATGATTCAAGAACTTGAAGAAAAAAAAAGAAAGCAAATTGAAGATGAAAATAGTGATGGGAGGGATATTGATTGCCTTGCTATAATCTAGAACTCACATATCACATTCATTCCCAATCAAGTATAATTGATAGAGAGAAGTAAGGAGATTTGTTATTTATCTTTTACAACTTTATATACATGTATATGTGTGTGTATATAATAATACCATTGTGGTATAAATGAATAAGCAATAACACTTTAAAATGTTAAAACGATGAGTGTTGATAGTCTTGTGAGAATTGATAGATAGCACATCCCCTCGGCCTCAATAAAAACAAAGACTTTAAAAGAAGATAATTATGACAACAAATAAGATGGAATAATATGAAGAAATGTATCTCCTACCCACAAGAATGGCATATGCTTAAAATAGACTATGAGACAAAGATGGTAATGGACTAAATACATAGAATGATGGATCAAAGCTTGACACAAAAACAAAGCATACTATGACACTCATTACTTAAACACACAATCTATTCACAAATCACCAACCAAACTTTACAAAATATGATCACGGTTCGAATTGCTAATGATATAAAAAACCATAAACTGTTGAACCTTAAACCAATGTTTTCAACATAATTAGGTCGTTTAAACAAATAACCAAACAATTGAATCCAAACGTAACTTAACTTGTTACAAAATTCAATTCCAAAACCTAGATTAAACTAAAATCAATTGCTTGTATACAAGAATGCTTCACCCTGAAAAGATCTTGATGTGTTTAGCCTTGCTTCATCATGATCTGAACTTTGATTCTTGATTCGGATTGCGATTGCTTGAACGAGGGTGTTAATCAGATGCTTCGGAGGCTCATAATTGTCACTTGTTCGCGAAGAAACATATATAAATCGAGATCCCCGAAAAACCCTAAGGTTTAGGGTTAAATAGGTTGAGAAACAAGATAAATTCAGAAAAACGCATCAACTAGCGTTCCAGACGCTAGGTGGAGTCTGAGACGCCATTGACTCTCTGTATACGCCACCCAGGACACCACTGTGGAGTCTGAAACACCACTCTGTAGTCAAAAGCCACTATAGTTTTTCAAACGCGACTTGATGATTTCTACTATTTTTTTCATTTGCACTTTATTCTTTCGTCTTTCTTTTTTTTTTTTGCAGGCTAAACCTCTTAAGCTTCATATTTTGTGACTTTTTTCTTGCTCAACTTGAAATTACAACCACATACAAAATGCTCATATTTTATCACAATTAAATAGTCAAAGCTGTATAAATGACTAGCTTAAACACATGAAATCAACATGCTTATTATGCACCATCAAGGCAAGACAATTATCGACTGAATCACCGTCATTGTCCTTATTATCTCATTAGAAAAAAATGTCTACATGAACATCTAAAAGGTCACGTACCAAGTCTGAACCGATGTTTTGAGTATACCTTAATGCATAACAGACAAAAGGAAGAACTAACATTTATGTTCCTTCGTTGCAAAGCCTCCAATGACCAATGTAGTTAAATGATCCCTCTTATGCATTTGGTATAACCGGCCGAGACTACATAATCAAAACCTTTTTTTCCTACAATTGTAGGCTCAGATGCACGTAAGGCAAACAAATTAAATGACTGATCTAACAAGTTATTTTCCTTGCACTTGATATAGTCCAATGCACGTTTAGTTTCAACATGCTCTTACATATATAGTTACGTGTAGGGGTGTTCAAAAAACCAAAATCCGAATAGTATTTCCGAAAAACTCGATTCAAATCTTGATTCAGGTTGTTCAGGTAAGATCAATCCGAATCCGAAAAAATATTCAGATATTCGGGTCGGATTTGGATATCTAATTTTGTGTAATTCGGGTGGTTCGAGTATCCGAATAATCCGATTAAATTTGAGTTGTTCAGTACTTCGGTTTGTTCGAGTTGTACGAGTTGTTTAGATCTTTTTTTATGAGCCATAGAATTATTTAGACTCCTTTTTCAAGTTAGATTTGTGATCGTTTTTTTTATTTTGAATTTTAAAATGTTGTGATATGAATCTAAACGAATAAAATGCTTACTTTTATGGAACAAATATATGAAAAAATTGTAAGAGAGTATAATCCATTGGTTCTTATTATTCACATCGACTGAATATATATCAATATAAAGGAGGGGAATCAGGGAAGATAAATAAGGAAATACTATCACCTATAACTAACTATTCTATTAACATTAACTACAATATACATGCCAATATTAGTGGTAGATAATATCCACTAACAGCCCCCCGCAGTTTGAACCGGTTATGATCGAAGGCTTAAACTGGATCGGAATCGTTGAAACAGGTGCTTGGGTAGGCCTTTTGTGAAAATGTCCGCATATTGATATCCAACGGGAACATGGAGAACTTTAACATCGTCGAGACGAACCTTCTCACGAACAAAATGGATGTCCAGCTCAATATGTTTTGTGCGTTGGTGTTGGACTGGATTGTCGGCTAGATACACTGCGGATATGTTATCACCATATACGATCGTGGCGTGTCGAACTGGAACATGGAGTTCAAGGAGCAGGTTTCGAATCCAACTAATTTCCGCAACGGTGTTTGCGACTCCACGATACTCGGCTTCTGCACTGGACCTAGAAATGGTCGGTTGACGTATGGAGGACCACGAGATGATATTGTTACCCATGAATACGCAGTAACCAAACGTGGATCGTCGGGAATCAGGGCAGCCGGCCCAATCCGTATCCGAGTATGCGGTCGGTTTGTTTGATGAGGATGGTCAGTTTGCTTGCGAAATGGAATCTTTTATGTTGCGAAAGATGCGCTTGAGAAACTGAAAATGGGGTTCGCGAGGATCGTGCATGAAGAGACACACTTGTTGAACTGCATAGGAGATGTCGGGCCGTGTAATGGTGAGGTATTGTAGGGCACCGGCAAGGCTACGATATAACGCGTCGTCATGGAAAGGAGCACCGGTATTTGCACTAAGTTTGGAGCCCGTTTCAACAGGGGTAGTTACCGGTTTACAATTGGACATATTAGCAAGTGAAAGAATGTCATTTGCATATGTTTGTTGAGATAAAAATAATCCTCCATGCTGTTTTCGCACTGATATTCCCAAAAAATGGTGCAACTCCCCAAGGTCAGTCATTTGAAATTCACCAGATAGAGACTTGATAATGCTACGAAGGAGATGATCATTAGAGGCAGTGAGGATTATATCATCTACGTATAGTAGAAGATAAGCCATTTGGGTGCCACGACGGTAAATAAACAGTGAGCTGTCACAACCACTACTCGTAAAACCACATTTGTTGAGGAAGCTAGCGAACCTATGATACCAAGCCCGTGGGGCTTGTTTTAAGCCATATAAGGATTTGTTGAGTTTGCACACAAACTTGGGATTTTCTGCCAAAACAAAACCTGGTGGTTGAAACATATATACCGTTTCTTTTAGATGACCATGGAGGAATGCATTTTTGACATCTAACTGATGTGTATGCCATCCTTTTGAAACTGCCAAGGTGAGGACGGTTCGAATGGTGGTGGGTTTGACCACCGGACTAAATGTTTCATCACAATCGATTCCAACCGTTTGACTTTTCCCATTTATGACCAACCAAGCTTTGTGTCTTTCCAAAGAACCTTCCGGATGAAATTTGTGTTTGAATAGCCACATGCAACGTATAACAGGTATATCAGGTGGTCTCGGGACAAGTGACAACGTATTGTTAGCCAATAGCGCTTTGTATTCGTTACTCATGGCAAGTTTCCAGTTAGGGTCAGAGAGGACGGTAAGATGAGATTTACGCAAAGGCGATATGGTGGAAGATGTTTTAGTGTGTAGGGAAAATGGTTGGCTAGGCTTGACAATCCCGGATTGAGACCGAGTTTGCATGGGATGAGTGGAGATTGTTGAGGTGATTTGAGGCCGTGGGGGTTGGGCAGGCGAGATAGGTTGAGGAGGTGGCTGGTTCGTAATAACGGGATGAGGTGGTGATGAAGAGTGAATCGTTTGTGAGGATGGGGCCGATGGTGGAGATTGGGGCGGCACATGTTGTGGGTTGTTCAAAAGAGGTGGAGATTGGGGCGGTACATTTTGTGGGCTGGTGGGTGTTTGTGGGATTGCTACTGTAGCAGTTGTAGGGATGGAGGAGGGGCTATGGAAATTTTCGAAGAGGATAGGATCTGGGTCAAGAAAGGAGTGAGATGGTGTTGGTTGGGTTTTGTTGTGGTAGGGAAAATGGTTCTCGTCAATAATCACATGGCGAGAGAGAATGGTTTTTCCTGTGGATAGATTGAGGCACCGGTACCCGCGGTAGTTGGCTGGGTATCCGAGAAAAGCACATGTGGCTGAGCGAGGAGCCAACTTGTGAGGATGGGTGGAAGTGGTGTTGGGGTAGCAAAGACAGCCAAACACGCGAAGATGATCATACGAAGGTTGGCGATGGTAAAGAATGGATGTAGGTGTGTTGTTTTTTAGGAGTTTGGTTGGTAAGATGTTGTGAAGATACGAGGTCGTGTGGAGGGCTTCGACCCAAAATGTAGAGGGGAGGGACGCATGAGTGAGTAGGGTGAACATGATTTCGTTTAGACGACGAATCATGCGTTCGGATTAACCGTTTTGTTGTGATGTGTGTGGGCACAAAAAACGGAATTGAATGCCATTTTGAAGGGCAAAATTTTTGAAATTTGTGTTATCAAATTCGCCACCCATGTCACATTGAAAAGCTTGTATTTGCATATGAAATTGTGTGGACACAAATTTATGAAATTGAGTGAATTTAGTAAAGGTTTCAGATTTAAATTTTAATGGAAACACCCAAGTATAATTTGTGAAATCATCAAGAAACACCATGTAATACTTGTAAACCACATGACTTAAAATAGGAGAAGTCCATAAATCACAATGCAAAATAGCAAATGGTACGGAAGTACAAGTAACAGAATTTGAAAATGGTAAACGCTTTTGTTTGGACAATTAACAAGAATGACAAACAAAAGGTAACTTTATTTTATTGCAAGAAATAAATTGCTTGGTATGAAGAAACTCCATGACAGGTTGACCCGGGTGTCCAAGTCTTTGGTGCCAAAAAGGAGCGTCTTTGGAGGAAACAATGCATGCGGTTGCGAAAGCTTCGGGGTGAGTGGATATAGGTCACTCGAACTGTGGTGACGACTCAGGATCATGCCATCCCGGAAATCCTTCACAGAAAAACCAAAGGGGTCAAATTCAATAGAGGTAAAATTGTCAATATTGAATTTGCGCACAGAAATGAGATTTTTAATGATATTTGGGTTAAAAAGAACCAATTTTAGGTGTAATGCTTTTGAGGAGGTGGTGATACAAGAGGATCCTAAACCCATAACTGGTATATGATTGCCATTTGCAACAAATATGGATGCTATTGGTGAATACGAGGAAAACTAGTCGAGTTTACCTGAGTCAGAGGTGATGTGTGCAGATGCGCCCGTATCTAGATACCCACTTCAGCAAGATGAGCTTGGGCCGACCTGTTTCCTGAATGGGCTTGGGAGGTGTTACGGCGAGGCTATTCCCAATGAGGAGCCCAATTTTGAGTTGGTTAGGGACAAAGGGGTGGTGCCCAATATGGGTATGGGCCCCAATAAGGAGGTGGTCCATAAGTTGTACTGTGCGCCAGAAATAAGGGGAAGGTGGAAACCCATTGTTCCGAGTCTGAGAAGATGAAATTGAAGCCGGATTGGAGCGGGTGTTGGAGCGTGACCCAGGCGGCTGTCGGGGGGAATCACGGCGGTGTGGTTGTTGACATCGAGGTGATTATCCCAAGACTTAGTGTTGCGAGATGGTTGTGGAGAGACAACAGTCGCCGCCACCGCCGGTGTAGGAGCAGTGTGTTCCCGAGCAGCAATCAATTGGGTTTCTGATTGAAGACGATTACAAGCGTCTTCCCACGGTGGTAGGGTTTGATTGAGGATCGATGCAACTGTCTTGTATTCCTCAGGGAGACCACAGACTAAATGAAGAACTCTTTGATTGTCATGGATTGGAAAATCCAAGGCACACAGTTGATCTGCCAATTAACGAATTTTCTGACAGTAGGCTTCAACCGAAGGCATGGCAGAAAGGGTAAGGGTGGTGAGTTCGTGTTAAAGCGCTGCCGCTCGAGAGCCTTTGTTGTTCATGATAGCCTTTTAACCCGTTCCCATGCTTGGTAGGCGGTTGATTCGTCAACAAGAACCCCGTTTAGAAGATCATCTGCAAGAGTTCCATAGATCCATTACAGCACTATCGAGTCAATCTTTTCCCAATCAGCAAATTCAGGAGTACCTTTAGCCGAAGGCGGCGTACCGTCGATGTGGCTGACTACGTCAAATCCTTTTGCGTGAAGTGTGAACAATTTTACCCATGATGGGTATGAGAATTTTGTGCCATCCAGTGTTTTGATCCGAGTTTGAATGTTGTTCACGGTATAAACTGGATGCAAGGACTTGGATTTAGGATCTATGGATGTGGTGTCTCCCATAGATGCTGAGAAGAAACTAAAAAATCGATGAGGAATTCAGGGATGAATGGTGAGATCGTAATCAAGCCAGAGGCTCTGATACCATGTAAGAGAGTATAATCCCTTGGTTCTTATTATTCACATCGACTGAATATATATCAATACAAAGGAGGGGAATCAGAGAAGATAAATAAGGAAATACAATCACCTATAACTAACTATTCTATTAACATTAACTACAATATACATGCCAATATTAGTGGTAGATAATATCGGCTAACAAAAATAAATAGACAAAACAATTAAAAAAATAGGAGATTTTTATTCAGCTATATTCGGGTTGTTCGGATTATTTGTATATATCTGAATCCGAACCGAATACTGATTCGATCAGAGAGTTTCGGGGTAGATTCGAACAACCCGATTTAAATAAACCGAATAACTTATAATCCAACCCGATGAACACCCCTAGTTACATGTCATCATAGCTCAAAAAATAAAAAATAAAAAAAATCTTAAATATACCAGTAAGAACGTTTCTTTTTCTGATAAAATTTATTTAGATAAACTTTGAAAAAATTAATGTTTAGAAAACTAAAATAATAATTTTATTATTTTTAGTATCAAACTATACAAAATTTTAATCATATTTTATATTAAAATGTGTATTACTATTGTTTAAATTTTTATTTATGAAAATTTATTATATATAACCTAGCTACTGCATAATAAAGAATGCTTCTATTTTCAATAACGTTATTCTGGTTGTTTGCGATATTGAATCGTGTTCAATTAGCTTCAATACCGAGCTGCTATGAGAGAGTAAAAAGTATTAGATTCGATTTTTGGACGAGACGTTTTGTTAGTAACGAAGAGGACACCTTACTTTAAGTACTTTTTTATATATACTTGTAATGTCCACCTTAGAAATCATAGTTACGCCACCGTTTACAAAATAATCTTCATGATAAATATAAATCAATTTAAAATTGAATTTTATCATCCCTATATTTTTATTATTATTATTTTTGAACGGCATATAGTATGTTAAATAAACAATAATAAACGTTATGGTCCAATTCTCTCTCTTTAGATAGAAGAATGAGACACATAAATTAGCATTATTGTAATATTAACATATAATATTTTTATTCTTCTATGAAATAGTCCGTCAATCACACACACACACATATATATATATTATACATATTAAATCTGTAACTTTTTTTTAAATATATAGTTATAAATGAAGGGTTGATTCATTGTAAAAATATATTTAATGTAAAAAAGTGTATAAAAAATTTAAGATCATTACATATCTAATTAGTGTTTGTGATCGTTAAAAGAAAAAGTTTGCGAAAAGTATTTTAGATCGTGATTAACTTTTTGTGGACTTTTTATTATATTTTATAATTATTTTAGATGTTCATAATTTTTATATATATATTAATATTTTTTACTAAAGTCACACATATAATCAAAACAAGTATAGTAGAATACAATATAAAATTTAAAAAAATATATATGTTTTACAAGTTATTGTATTTTATAATGAGTACTCAATTTGTTATTTTGTTCGTCATTCTGTAATTTTAATAACTATTATATAATAAGTTAAAATATAAAATATAATAATTATTACATATTATACAATAACTAAATGTATAACATGATAAATAAAATGCACTCTTTTTAGATATTAAAAACATAACACATGCCAATTATACAATTTTTTTCTAACATTTTTACAATTAAAACATTTTCCAACAATAACATGATACTATACTTTACCGGCATCAAACAAATTTAAAAATTTAAGATACTATAAAAGCAGATTAGAAAAAGTTTTCTCTAAATATAAGAAGATACTAGTTTTTTTTTTTTTTTTAATTCATGAGAAGAAAAATAAAAAAAAATATACTGATTATATCAATTTAGCATTCCATGATAGAGCTGGCAAAACGGGTACCTGATAAAACACGATTAGACCTGTTTAGCAAAAAATGCACTTTTTAATTTTTTCCTTTTTTTAAAATAATAAAAATTAGAAGGTTAGGATTCATCATTTCTCTTTTTTGATATTTAATTAAAACATAGAACTGTCACGCTTAAATCACTAAAACCAAGTGTTAAACAAGTCATTTTCATGTTTTATATTTGCATTTCGCGCGTCGTCTCTGACCTGTTAAACACGATAAGACCTGTTTTGCCAGCCTTATTCCATGATACATTTTTGAATATTTGCTTTGGATAAAATTAGAGGTGGCAACCACAAAAATTGAAATACGGAATGTGAATACAAATCAATTATTTTGATTTTATTTCACATTTGTATCACCATAATATTAGTTTTATCTTTTTATAATTATATTATTCATGGAGAAAAGCGTAAAAGTCCCGTACCCATTCCTTTTTCTTCATAATGTATTCCACCCACATGCAAACCACCATAAAAAGTTTATTAAAATAATAATTATTTTTAATGACAAAGTCATATATCCATTATTTTCTCTTGAGGTTGTTTTCATAGTTTTTCTCCTAAACCGTGTGTACCTTTATGCCATACACGTGAAATCTTGAATGAATTTATGTTTTGGAACCAATCTGAGTAACAAATAAAAAAAATATAAAACATATGTCATTTTCTAATATTTATTAACTAAATCTATATTTATACTATATAATAGATGTCATATGTCTTTTATTAGCTTATCCTCATTATATTTGTGAGGTTGTGTCTTTTTAAACTACACAACTGACATACTTTACAAATTTTAAGATAAATTTCATTTAATAAAATCAAATCAAACTTTCAAATTTAAAATAAAAATCAATATTAATATTCTTTAAATATTAATAATAATTCGATCAATCATTTCAAACTTTTTATTTTTAATTAATAATTGAAAATTCAAAATTTCAAATCTAATAGTTATGGTTTAAAAAGTGTTTGCAGATTATAAAATATAGTTTTCTTTTTTTAAATGTTATAAATTCGAAGTTATTTGTATATTTAACTTTTATCAGTGACTACTTTGTAATGTTTATTTTTTATACAACTCTGTATAACACACAAGTCAATAAATTAATTAAATAATATTTTGTCATTTCTCTTTTATATTAAATAAGAATAATATTAAAAATTATAGTTTAAGAAATTAAATAACATATTATTATTTTTAATATTATTATATATACTTTATATATATTTTTGTTGTAGAACTTTTTTAAACGATTTTCTTCACTTATTTCAGTTTTGCAAATTGTTTAATATTCTATTTATATAATGTCGTGTAATACACGAGTTTCTGACTTTGGGTTGCTTGATAACTTCTTAGAATTCATTAAGAGTCTACTTTTAATATATCATAACCTCTTGATAAATAAGAGTTAATTTCAAGTCGAAAATTTTAAGAGTTAACATTAAAAGTTAGTATCTTAATTATTTTGTAAAAAGTATTTCCTCAAATAGTCAAACTATTTTTGATAAAGTATACAAATGTGGATATATCCATATACTAGGTTAGTATCACGTGTATCACATGTGTTGCTCATCAACGAAAATAATTATATTATTTTTTTAAACACTATTTTTTTCAATATTTTTTTCCTTAATTTTTTTTAAAATATTGTTTTTAAAATTGTATATTTTATAATAAGTTGGTATTTTAAAATGCCTTTTTAAATATTAATATATTAAAAATATATTAAAAATATTTTTCTTAATTTAAAAAAATGTATATAAAAGTACATTTAATATTTAATATTATTATTTAATATAAGGTGCATTTAATTGGAAAGAGAGGCAAAAAATCAAAGTTGAGATGTTCTAAGAATGTGTCATGTCTTTAGAAGCTTTGATTTATTATAATGAGTAAATTACGGTTTTGGCCCCTGTGGTTCAAGTGTTTTAACTATTTTGGCCCAAAATATAATATTCTATCAATTCAGCCCCTGTGGTTTAGAAAACTATCGTTTTTGGCCCCTAACCATAGTTAAATTTTGGGCCAAAACCGTATTAATATTTAAGTTTGAGGGGCCAAAACCGATAGTTTTCTAAACCACGGGGGCTGAATCGATAGAAGATTCTATTTTGGGCCAAAATAGTTAAAACACTCAAACCACAGGGGCCAAAACCGTAATTTACTCTATTATAATAGATAGATGTTGCAACGTGTATATATGTATTTAAATAAAAGACTATAATCATTCCAAATATTTGAAACTAAATATTAAACATATTCAAAATACATTTTAGTTAATTTTTATTTTAAACAAAAAGCACAATTAATGTTGTTTGAAATACACCTTCTTTCTAATACTAAGTATAATAGGACACATGTAATGTTTTTTAAACAAAAAGCACAATTAATTATTATTCAATATTTTAATCAAAAAATATTTCTTGATATATTTAAAAACATCTTCATGTGAAACATTCTTATAACACATTCTTAAGAAACTAAATAATGTTAAAATATATGATTTTTAAAAGTACGATATATTTTAGAATAACGAACGTTCTTAAAAATACGAAGTTTTTAACAAAAATAATCTAAAATTAAAGTTTTTAAAGATATTTATTAAAAATTACACTTTTTAAAGAAACTGTTTTTAAACAAAATAAATGATATAATTGACTTACTATTTAAATCATTTACTTATAAATAATTTAAAAAAAGTTATCTCGAAACATCAATTTATATTTTGTACATTTTCATTAATAAATATTTGATTTATTTACTCAAATTCGAGTTGTATAAATGGTACTGGTCTAGATTTTTGTAAACACGTATATTTTCAAAAATACTTTATTTTTAAATTAAAGAAGACAAGTTTAAAAATGCTATTATTATTTTATGAATACAATTACTTAGATATATGTAATTCAATTATAGTTTATCTCAAATTATCGTTTTATAATATAAAAAACCTTATTACTTTGAACTATTTAATATTTATTTAACACGTATACTACCTTATATATATATATATATATATATATATATTGTAAAAACTCTTTTTTCAGAAACAACTTACTTTAAAATAAAACTAAAAATAATTTTTGAAAAGAAAATGCTTAAAATTAAAACTATTATTTTATTAATTAAAGAATTAACTTATGCAAATTTTAGTCGTGTTGTATATCAAAAATTATTTTATAAACTTTAAATTTTTATTTGCTGGCTTATATTTGTTTTTTAATCCACTCGTATAATACACGTGGTACTACCATAATATATGTATATGTTTGTATTTATATTAGGACATATCTAGTGTTTGACATAATTCCCACTTTGCTCAAGGTCCGAGGAGTCATATCACTCCACTTCACAATCTAATAAACGCAACCTTACTCTACACATATATGTAAGAGGTTGATCTGCACAAGATATACAAAGGTGATTCACATGATGTCATCAAAGGTATGCACACAAAAGAAATTAGGTCCACCATCAAGGCTCACTAGCTTAAGTCCTGAATCCTGGTAACTAAACATGTTCGTCACCTAAGAAAGCATGCAAGTAAAACAAGTCAACACGAGGTT
Organism: Mikania micrantha; assembly: GCA_009363875.1. NCBI lineage: Eukaryota > Viridiplantae > Streptophyta > Magnoliopsida > Asterales > Asteraceae > Mikania > Mikania micrantha. The sequence goes on along the minus strand of CM018694.1, from coordinate 59,402,574 downwards.
GGTGAGTTCATAAGTTTAGCATTTTAGAAATATTTAAAATGTTATTCTCAAGTCTTATTGATATTCTCATGTCTTACTCCCCATTCATGTCCTCTCCTTAGTTCCATATACAGGTAGGATTCCGCTCAGCCAAAATGATTATATATAGGGCATACGTACCACCAAGTGGAGCCGTCAGCCCACCACACACTTGACTGAATACAACATCACCTTTAGTACAAATAAGGATAACACATTTCATTCCCTTCATTTGTTTTCCCCATATGTTATGATCTCATTCCACAATTGATATATATAGAAATAATGTTTTGTAGGGTATGTACTACCATAACATAAGTAATGGTAGACCCTTAATGTTTTAAAGATACATATTTTATTAAATCTTAATCTTTTAATTGTGTTCTCATATGTAGAGCTTACTGTTACTCACTTCTAAATTAGAAGTGATAGTCAACTCATTTTATGTTTTCTCTCAATTGATGAATATGACATAAATGGGACCACATTGTGGTCAACACCAAGTCAAACCACAATGTCTCCAATTTATCTCTATTCATTTATAATCACTTGACTTCACAACGATTTGTCACCGGCTAATGACATGAGTGAGTTCAGTCGCTCAGTCTTGCCAGTCTACAGATCAGATGTGGTAGAATTATTAGCGGTTTCTGTTGATTACTATCACCCATGTGGCCATTTACCAAACCTAATTGTTGCCGCCCTATTACCGGTTATATGATACCGGCCAATTGTTATTTATGATACGCATAACGTATCAACCTCACTCACCGGAAGTTTGTCAAACTTATGGTACCACTATGTTACAGTCGGCCTGGCCTCTGCCACTTAATGGTAAACGAACTCTATAAAGGGACTTCATGCACGTGAATCTCAATTGACACATGATCATAGTGATATAATACAAGCAGTCTTACTAGTAATCAAATGTAATGTTATGTTGTCATCTCATAAGTATATGTTATCATCTCATTGTTATCATCTCATAAATTTATGTATTTTGTTATCTCAAACCCATTGATATCTCAAAAATATTAGGTTTTGCCATAAACATTGTCGTACTTGTTCCTGATATCTCCAAATCATTGTCCTCAACACTTGAATATTCTCATATGTTATAAACATTTGATTCACACCCACATAGATACATATGTAATTACAAAGGTAAAACCTTTGTTACCTCATAGTTATTATTAATGAAATAAATGTACCAAAACCTTTACAAAAAGGATTTAGCATGTTTCTTAGCCCCACATTTTGAACTCAAAAAGATTAAAAAAGGGGCAAATGAACTCACCTTGGTGTTGTTGTATTGGTTGACTGTTAACAAGAATTCATGCGCGCTCTTTGATGTTGTAATGTGTTGCATTCACAGCCTTGTGATTGATTTATTTGATGTTTTCAACTTCTAAGTATGGATTTTGTGTTATAAGTAACCCTAATGTAGTCTAATTTGTTATAACTCCGCATTGATTCCATTTGACTTTACTTGATTGCCTTGTCTTTATCATAACTTGGATTTGAAGTATACTAACACTTAACCATGCAATTTAGTAAATTAAAGTTTAGTTTCATCCTTAGGAAGAAATCCTTGAGTTAGGTTTTAAAATCCCTTTGAAGTGTTTATTACTTATGAAATACCCTAATGTGATAAAAACATTTGTGTTCAAATGACTATACTTGTTATTAAATTTCATCACCTTAACCAATTTTATCAACTTTGAATAACACAATTGGAACATATAGTTCCAACATGCTATCCAAATTCATAAATAATTCAGGTAAATGTTATGATTAAGTTGTTAGAATTTTCTAGTTCCTAACCAATTCAAATCCAACCTTTATCATTACTTCCTTTGTTGTAAATCCTTAGAATAGTTCTCTATTAGTATCCTTGCAACAAACATCATTTAAATGGTATTAACATGTTGGGTTTGGAATAAATGATAGTATCGATGCACTCATAAATCGCTTAACACATAGAAGAACCCTAATGAGTCTTTATCGATACTATCTTGTTTAAACCGCCCCCATGACCTCAAGTGTGACATTTCGTTCTTTACTACAAGGTAATTTCCTAAATTCATGAATTAACATTTTAATTAATTAAATCATGATTGAATATGTATATACATGTGAATCTGTGTATATATGTAAGGAAATTATAAGACGAAACAAATCACAAATGACATTATGCAAAATTGCCGAATTACGCGAAATTTTTATAATAATGACCAAAAACCAAATTCAATGGCCCAAAACTAACTTAATATCAATTATATGATGAATTGAAGTGAAATAAGTGATAGCATAACAAAATCAAAGAATCCTTAAGGTCAATAAGTCAAATTGCGAAAATCTGCGGAAAGGCAATTCGGCATGCGTAATTGGCAAATTCATGACAACTTGAACTTCTTAATCACATTTGTAACATCACTGTACTTTCAGTTGTCCGTACGTCCGTACATCCGTACGATTGTACTGTTACGACTGGAGATTTATTTATTATGAATGATTATGAAATTATTGATTGACATTACTGATATTATCACTGTTACTGGTATACATGATTATAATTTATTATACGCGTAAACCACGGGAAGTTTAGTTGTAATTCAACTAAACAGACCCGTAGTGTTTATCGCGGTTACTTATCACTGATAATGATGGATTATTGGTCTGAGAATGGATTGAGATGGAATTGGGAGTTTGTTTGAGTCTGGTTACTAAACGTAGTCAAGGACCCATGGTCATGGTTTATCGAAATAGCGGTGGGACGGTGGCTAGGGCAGTTGCGACTGACCCTTACATATGCCCTATATATATGCATATTTCGGTCTATCATGGATGTGTCAGTGACTGGGGTTTAGTGGGTTTTGGTTTGGGAAATGATAATATTAAAGATGATAAATAATGGGAATTAATTACGCGAAGTGAGGTTACGAACATTACTTAAACGCGAATATTAATTTAGAAATATTAACTTAATAATGTATTCGCGCGGGTGACGATTCACGTGAATATAATTATTGGGAATAATATTCTAAAACGATATTCCATAAATCATAGATCAAATCGAAATGCGATACGAGCATCGGATTCGCAAAGGTGACGATCTTTACGAATACGTACGCGAGTAACGCGTTTCGACGAGATAAGTAAATAATATTTAATGATATTAAATTAATGATTGTGAACTTAAAACGTTTATTAGGAATCACAACCTAAAGTATTTTCGAATAAATTAATTTATTTAAATAATTATTTAACGAAAACGAAAACGGAATTTATTTTACAAAACAATTTATTTAAGTTTATTTTAATTAAACAAAACTAATTTATTTAAAGTGGGTTATTGTTTTAAGTATGTTACGTTAGAAAACCGAGCATTTTATTTATTAATATCGCGATAAAAACGGGATCGAGCACGCGTATACGACACGCGATATAAGGAAGATTACTTCCTTCCTTTTTCTTCATTTTCACAATTGTCTCTCTCTCTCTAAACTAGAAATTCGTCACCCACAAACACACCCAACTTCTCTCTAGCTTAACTTTCTCATTTCTCAACGGAATCGCGAGATCTTGGCGGCCACGCGTTCGGGAGAACGAGAGCTACAAGGAGATACCAAGAAAGTTATCATTTGCACACGATTTAAAGGTAAGAAACCCGGTTTCCTTTTCGGTTTTTGGGTTTGAAAACCCTAATCGGGTTTAGCCATCATGTAATATACTAATCTTTAGTTGCAATGTATTAATCGAACTGTTGTTGAGTCGAGGTAAGCTAGGGATGACCGTAAACCAGTAAAATGCGGTTAGGATGATGATGAACAGTGCTCAGGTGACGCAGCAGGTGAGGGCCGAACCCTAAGGGCCTCACGAACCCTGTTGGGCGGGAACTAGGGTGGCGAACCCTAGTTTCAGCCGAGCCCTCCCTTTCACAGCCTGCGGCGAACCCTTGATGGGTCACGAACCATAGTGGGTCTCAGCCGAACTATGGACTTCGCCGAACCCTGGTGAGTCCAGTAGCTGGCCGCGAACCCTGCATCACCCAACCGAACCATGCACAGCCATGGCCGAACTCTTTTGGGTTCACGAACTATTGTGGGCGGGAAAGCTGGTGGCCGAACCATGGGAGCCACGAACCTTGGTACCACGAGCCTTCCTTCTCTCGGCCTGCAACGAACCTGGCATCTAGTCACGAACCATCCCCTAGCCGAACCATAGACACACTTCATGCAGCGAACCCTGACTTCAGTCGAGTGGTCTTGAGCCAGCCGAACCCTCACACGGCCTGCATATGCCGAACCCTATACTTTTGAGGTTGGCCGAATCTTTTTCCTTGTTGTAAGCCGAACCTAGTTAAAATTGGGTAGAGGGTTCGCTGCCCATGTGGTGAATAATTTGGTTTGTTATTAAATTAAGAGTTTAAGGATCAATAAACGTCATGCTAGGGTAGATATATGTATATACATGTACATGCATGCATGGGCACATCCAACCACCACCTTTTCTCTCTATACACAAATTCTTATTTCTTAAATACTATGAATTAAAATGTATTGAATTTGATGGAAGAAGGTCATATCTTGCATGAATTATGCAAAAACACTTTTATTAAACTAAGAGATGTAATGAAGTAGGCTAAGATGGTGGCTTGAATGGAGTCATGCAGGTGGGAACAAGTACACATGTGATAAAATCGTTATCTTAACATATACCTATTTAGTGGTGCATATCAATGATTTTAAGAATTGTTCATCATTTAATCATGATGAATGATGTATCAAGAAAGATGAACTTTGAGACGAATATAAATAAAACCTTAAGTGTAACAACTTAACTTAGGAGAGTAAACTAAGTTAAGAATATACCTAAAGATTTAGAGTAACACTTATGGATAAATGACCTAAATCAAACGCATGTACTTACGAATATAAAATACACAATAATCACAGATTGTTGAGTTGACTTGAATTACGCCCGCGAGCGCGCATTTTAGAGAACACTTATCCTAAGGACTTCAGGTGAGTTCTCATAACCTCCCTTTTCTTTAAACTGTTTTTAGTTTTAAAAAAACCCGGAGGTGAAACATGTATACCAAAATAAATATTATTTTGATAACACAAGGTTAATACCTGTTTATCAATATGATATTCACATTTGAAATTATCATTATTATGGGATTTTCTCTTATTATTTTATATCCATGTAAACATTGTTATTGACCTAGGTCAATAACAAAGATTACAAGTATTGTCACAAATCCCGAGAATCATCGCTCTTAACTTCGGTTAATTGCTTTGACATCGTGTATTGTCACGTGGATGGTTTCCACATCTGTGAAGCATTGCCTTTGACTTCGGTTATTTGCTTTGGCTTCATGTATTGTCACGTGGTTAGCTACCACTCCATGAATCATGTATTTAACTTATGTTAATTACATAATGATCATGTATAGTCACGAACATTATTTGAGAATATGGTTGATGAGATTGGTTGATTAGTTTGTGGATTGATTATCTATATTTGATTATGATTATTTGTGATTGACTATGATTGATTTGGTTATGTGGTTATGTGATTGTGTATGTGTTTTGGTTGTTGAATTGATGGATGTGTGGTGGATTATCTCATACAGGTATTCATATGGATTTTCTCAAGAAGATCATAAGTTTTATACTCGTTTTAAACAAAGCATTTTATAAAACCCTTTTTAAGCATAAACTTTCAAACTCATTTTTACTAAAACATTTTTAAATATAAAAACTTATGATTACTCACCAACTACTTTTGTAGTTGACACTTGATTTTCTTACATGTTTCAGGTGATGGAGACAAGTAGGAATGAAGAGAGGATCTCTTCTATTTTGGACATCATCATCATATAGGATCTTGGACTTAGTTAATTAACTAAATTTCTGGCGATTAGAGTTTAGTTAGTTTAACTAAATCTTTTGTGTATTTGACATACTTGATTCATGATGAACATGATTTTTGTGTAATTATTGTGGTTGATTAAATGATATATGATGATTTGATTTAGATGCCCACGAGCTTTTGAACAATCTACACATCCCTCGTGGCATCCCGATGATTCCGCCGTCGGTCGGGGTGTTACAGATTGGTATCAGAGCCTGGGTTATAGGGAATTAGGTTACTAGAAATGGTTGACCTAGTCTATAACCGTAGGATACCCTAGTATGAATAAATTCATACACTAGTTAGTATATTCAGGATTCATGCTTATGTGTTTATTACATGTTAATTGAACTCTTGTTATACATCTGATATATATATTGCTTATTAATTTCTTGCTTACGTGTGCCCTAATGATTCGATAAGGACATGCACGTGGTGTATCGTAAAGGTGGTGGGACGTTGGCTAGGGCAGTTGCGACTGACCCTTACATATGCCCTATATATATACCATTTACGGTACATTGGGTGGATGTCAGTATTGAAGAATGTGGGAACTACCCGTTTGGAAAATTACCTGCTTAAGAAATTAAATGCTTAGGAATTATCTGCTTTAGGAATTATTTGTTTTATCTATAAACTCCAGACAAGGACACACTCGTGGTATACTACAAAGGTGGTGGGACGGTGGCTGGGGCAGTTGCGACTGACCCCTACATATGCCCTATACATATACCATTTGTAGTATATTGGGGGTCTGTCAGTGTCAGGAACTTAGGATATTACTAGGAATTATTGTGAGATGGATGTTGATGGTCTGTTGGTTAAGGTTGGTTTGGATTGACACTTTGGATGATCACACTTGATAAACACTTATAAATTCCCTTATAAAAACATACGGATTGGACACGTAGGGTGCATAGGATTAATGAACGATAATGAGCGATTAGTGATGTGATATGGACTTGGGTGATGATATAGACACTTGATGATAATATAAACGCATAGTGATGATACTAACACTTAGTGATGGTATGGACACTTGATGAGAATAAACTATAGGGAGGATATGAACACTTAGTGACAATAAGAGCACTTCGTGATGATATGAACCCTTAATGATGATTATCTACACTGGGATTGATATGGGTTTTAGTGAACTTATACAATTGGGGGAAACTTAATGTCAGGTGAACTTAGACATTAGGTGAACTTAGAAATAGGCGAGCCTACATGTCAGGTGAACTTAGACATTAGGCAAACCTAATTGTTCAAGGAACTAGTGATCACTTCACTCAAAATTATCCTATTTAGGATAAGGTTTGTGAAGTGAGATTATGGTGAAGTACATGACACACTCTACACACTAGCAAGGGCATAATCGTGGTGCAATGGAACGGTGGTGGGACGGTGTAGGGGAGATTGCGATCTACCTCTGCATATGCCCTATATATAAGCTTGTTGCATTGCATTGGGAGGTTGTCAGTGTTAGTATAGAGTGAAGAATGTATAGGATCTAGGAAATAGTTAGTTAACACTAGTTATGACCAACTAGGACACTTAGAATAATAATAGGAAATTATAAACCTTTTTGAGTTTAATGACCAATGGGAGAGAAATATAGTTCCTATATGTAATCCTAATTGTCTAATGGACTCATTTAAACATTGTTGGTATGACTTACGTTGTAAACGGTAGTAACATGTTTCTATTTCCTCCAGAAACATGCCGCCTCGCCGTCACAACGAAGATGACTCAAACAGTGGGGATGCTAACAACGGTAATGCCAACTCCGGCATACAAGAGTTAGCCACACTTATTTCTGGATTGGTGAGCCAACTAACTCAGGCTAACCAGAATGCTAACCAGAATCGAGGTGGTGCAAACCAGACAACTTGCACGTTCAAACACTTCAATTCCTGTAATCCCCTGAAATTTACGGGTGCTGAATCAGCCACTGGTCTGCTGCAGTGGTTTGAGAGTATGGAGAACACCTTCATCAACAGCGAATGCCCTGAGAATCTGAAAGTTCGCTATGCCACCAGTGTTTTCCAAAAGAGAGCACTGACTTGGTGGAATGGGGAAAAGCGAACTAGGGGAGTAGATGCTGCCTTAGCATTGACATGGACAGAGGTCAAGACTCTGATGACCACTGAATTCTGTCCTAGAAGCGAGATGAGGAAACTGGAGGCTGAGTTCTGGGAACTCAAGCAGGATAGCGGAGAGAATGTCATCTACAATACTCAGTTTCATGAGTATAGCTTGCTGGTACCTCACTTGGTGACACCCTTGGAAAGGGCGATTGAGAAGTATATCGGCGGGCTGCCGGTGCAGATTCAGGATACAGTCTATGGGAGCAATCCCAAAACACTTGAGGCTGCAATCCGGTTATCTGCAACTCTTACTGACAATCACGTGAAGAATGGAACTCTTACTCGAAAGGGATATAAGAAGACTGACACCAAGACTGCTGCAAAGGAAGTCAAAACTGAAGTCAAGTCTGAAGCTGCTAGCTCGTCCAAAAGCAGCAACAAGAAGAGAAAGAATCGGAACTTCATGGTCACTGTACCTGCTACAAAGTCTGCGCAGCAATCATCAAACAACTCAACTGCCATAAATTTCACTGGGAACACTCCTCAGTGTCATACCTGCCGTTATCATCACGCACCAAATTTGCCATGTCGCGTCTGCAACAACTGTGGCAAGTTTGGACATTATGCTAATGTTTGTCGGAGTGCACCGCAAGCACAAAGGATGCAACATGCACCGCTTGCACTGCCAGCTCCTCAAACTCAACCTATTCCGGCTGTACCCATTCGCCAGGTACCTCAAGCACAGGCAAGAGCCTGTTATGAATGTGGTGAAGTGGGTCACTTCAGGAATCAATGCCCAAAGTTGACTGGAAATAATCAGAGGGTGGCAAGAGGCCGGGCTTTCCAACTGAATGCTCCAGCTGCTCAAGCCAACCAGGATGTGGTCAACGGTACATTTCTGATCAACAACTCTTATGCATCTGTCTTATTTGATTCTGGTGCCGATAGGAGTTTCGTTTCATATGATTTTGAATGCTTACTTGGTAGAACACGTACATACTTAGATAAACCGTTCAACGTGGAAGTGGCTGACGGAAACACTATTGATATTGACACTATTATCGTTGGATGTACGGTGAACTTAAATGATCACGTTTTCCCAATTGATCTTATACCTATGCATCTTGGTAGCTTTGATGTTATCATAGGCATGGATTGGTTAGCCAACCACAGAGCGGAGATTGTTTGTCATGAGAAATATATTCGTATTCCTTTACCTTCGGGTGAAACTTTGAGAATATTTGGAGAAACTGCTAGTAAAGGTCTTAAGCTAATGTCTTGCACTAAAGCACATAAGTACCTTAGAAAGAAATGTATAGCCTTCTTAGCACACATTGTGGAGAAGAAAGAGAAAGAAAAGAGAATTGAAGATGTTCCGGTGATACGAGATTTTCCAGAAGTTTTTCCAGATGATTTACCGGGTCTTCCACCAGAACGTCAAGTTGAGTTCCGAATCGACTTAGTACCTGGTGCGAACCCAGTAGCCAAAGCTCCCTACCGACTTGCGCCTTCGGAGTTGCAAGAGTTGGCGAGCCAGCTGCAAGAACTTACCGATAAAGGATTTATTCGCCCGAGCCATTCACCATGGGGTGCACCGGTTCTATTTGTCAAGAAAAAGGACGGGTCATTCCGAATGTGCATCGATTACCGCGAATTGAACAAACTTACAATTAAGAATCGATATCCACTGCCGCGCATCGATGATCTCTTCGATCAGCTTCAAGGCTCGGCATGGTTTTCAAAGATCGATCTTAGGTCTGGGTATCATCAGCTTCGTGTACATGATGATGATATTCCCAAGACAGCTTTTAGAACAAGATATGGCCATTATGAATTTCTGGTGATGCCTTTCGGTCTTACCAATGCACCTGCGGTTTTCATGGACCTCATGAACCGTGTTTGCAGGCCATACTTGGATAAGTTTGTGATTGTATTCATTGATGATATTCTGATTTACTCAAAGACGAAAGAAGAACACGGGAAGCACCTTAAGTTGGTTTTGGAGATCCTAAGAGAGGAGCGACTGTATGCCAAATTCTCTAAATGTGAATTCTGGCTTAAGGAAGTTCAATTCTTGGGGCACATAGTCAACGAATACGGTGTTCACGTGGATCCTGCAAAGATTGACGCTGTGAAGAATTGGAGTACACCGAAGACACCGACGGAGATTCGATCGTTTCTTGGACTTGCCGGTTACTATCGGCGGTTTATATCGAACTTCTCCAGGATTGCTGTCCCTCTCACTGCTTTGACTCAGAAAAATAGGCCATACGAGTGGGGACCAAAGCAAGAAGAGGCATTTCAGACTCTGAAGCAGAAACTTTGTGATGCTCCTGTCTTGACACTGCCTGATGGAAATGATGATTTTGTAGTCTATTGTGATGCATCCAACTTAGGCCTCGGTTGTGTTCTCATGCAACGGGGAAAGGTTGTGGCTTATGCATCAAGACAATTGAAGATTCATGAGAAGAACTACACTACGCACGACTTGGAACTTGGTGCAGTCGTGTTTGCTTTGAAGATATGGAGACATTATCTTTATGGCACCAAGTGTGTAGTCTTTACTGATCATAAAAGTTTGCAACATATTCTAAATCAGAAAGAGCTCAATATGAGACAAGGGAGATGGGTTGAACTATTGAATGATTACGACTGTGAAATTCGATACCATCCTGGTAAAGCGAATGTAGTAGCAGATGCGCTTAGTCGCAAAAGTCAAGTTCAGATCCATAGTGTCCGAGTGCACACTAACCTCCGTAATGATGTTCTCACAGCCCAACAACTCTCATTAGCTCAGGATAACTTGAAAAATGAGATGTCTTGCGGGGCTGAAATTTTATTGGAAACTAAGGATGATGGTTTGATGTATTATTTGAATCGGTTGTGGATACCGAACAGGGGTGATCTCAGGATGGTGATTATGAATGAAGCTCATAAGTCTCGTTACTCAATCCATCCAGGTTCTGACAAGATGTATCAAGACCTTAGGGGCTTGTACTGGTAGCCTGGAATGAAGAAGGATATTGCTGAATATGTGTCAAAGTGCCTTAACTGTGCTAAGGTCAAGGCGGAACACCAGCGACCTTCTGGATTGTTAATACAACCTGAAATACCGATGTGGAAATGGGAGAATATCTCTATGGATTTCATTACAAAACTCCCACGGACCGCGAACGGTAAAGATAGCATATGGATAATAGTTGATAGATTGACAAAGTCGGCTCATTTCTTACCGATACGCGAAACTTACCCTGTGCGGAAGTTAGCTCGTATTTACATTGATGAGATCGTTAGTCGACATGGTATTCCCTTAAGCATAATATCGGACCGTGATGCTCGTTTCACGGCGCGATTTTGGGAATCACTACATGAAGCTTTTGGAACAAGACTGGATCTTAGCACTGCTTATCATCCTCAAACGGATGGTCAAACGGAGCGAACGATTCAGACATTGGAAGACATGTTGAGAGCTTGTGTCATCGATTTCGGTGGCAATTGGGATAGCCATCTACCATTGGTTGAATTCTCGTATAACAACAGTTATCACGCGAGCATTGGTATGGCACCGTTTGAAGCTCTTTATGGCAGGAAATGTCGGTCACCCATTTGTTGGACCGAAGTCGGCGATTCGCAGATTACTGGTCCAGAGATTATTCAGGAAACGACTGACAAGATCCGCCAGATCCGCGACAATCTGTTAGCTGCTCGCAGTCGACAGAAGAGCTACGCGGATAAAAGAAGAAAACCTTTAGAGTTTGAAGTGGGAGATATGGTATTGCTTAAAGTATCGCCTTGGAAGGGTGTTGTACGATTCGGAAAGAAGGGGAAGCTTGCTCCACGTTATGTTGGCCCTTTTAAGATCATTGAACGGATCGGGAAGGTTGCCTACAAGTTAGAACTTCCTCCTGAACTTAGTAATGTGCACCCAACGTTTCACGTGTCCAATCTAAGAAAGTGCTTAGCTGATCAGGATCTTCAGGTACCGCTCGATGATATTCGCATCGATGATACCATGCACTTTGTTGAAAAACCAGTGGAGATAATGGATCGTGAGATTAAACAGCTCAAACGCAGTAGAATTCCAATTGTCAAAGTACGTTGGGAATCGAAGCGGGGTCCAGAATTCACATGGGAACGGGAAGATCAGATGAAGCTTAAGTACCCACATTTATTTACTACGGTCACTCCAAGTTGAATTTCGGGACGAAATTCCTTTAACTAGGGGAGACTGTAACATCACTGTACTTTCAGTTGTCCGTACGTCCGTACATCCGTACGATTGTACTGTTACGACTGGAGATTTATTTATTATGAATGATTATGAAATTATTGATTGACATTACTGATATTATCACTGTTACTGGTATACATGATTATAATTTATTATACGCGTAAACCACGGGAAGTTTAGTTGTAATTCAACTAAACAGACCCGTAGTGTTTATCGCGGTTACTTATCACTAATAATGATGGATTATTGGTCTGAGAATGGATTGAGATGGAATTGGGAGTTTGTTTGAGTCTGGTTACTAAACGTAGTCAAGGACCCATGGTCATGGTTTATCGAAATAGTGGTGGGACGGTGGCTAGGGCAGTTGCGACTGACCCTTACATATGCCCTATATATATGCATATTTCGGTCTATCATGGATGTGTCAGTGACTGGGGTTTAGTGGGTTTTGGTTTGGGAAATGATAATATTAAAGATGATAAATAATGGGAATTAATTACGCGAAGTGAGGTTACGAACATTACTTAAACGCGAATATTAATTTAGAAATATTAACTTAATAATGTATTCGCGCGGGTGACGATTCACGCGAATATAATTATTGGGAATAATATTCTAAAACGATATTCCATAAATCATAGATCAAATCGAAATGCGATACGAGCATCGGATTCGCAAAGGTGACGATCTTTACGAATACGTACGCGAGTAACGCGTTTCGACGAGATAAGTAAATAATATTTAATGATATTAAATTAATGATTGTGAACTTAAAACGTTTATTAGGAATCACAACCTAAAGTATTTTCGAATAAATTAATTTATTTAAATAATTATTTAACGAAAACGAAAACGGAATTTATTTTACAAAACAATTTATTTAAGTTTATTTTAATTAAACAAAACTAATTTATTTAAAGTGGGTTATTGTTTTAAGTATGTTACGTTAGAAAACCGAGCATTTTATTTATTAATATCGCGATAAAAACGGGATCGAGCACGCGTATACGACACGCGATATAAGGAAGATTACTTCCTTCCTTTTTCTTCATTTTCACAATTGTCTCTCTCTCTCTAAACTAGAAATTCGTCACCCACAAACACACCCAACTTCTCTCTAGCTTAACTTTCTCATTTCTCAACGGAATCGCGAGATCTTGGCGGCCACGCGTTCGGGAGAACGAGAGCTACAAGGAGATACCAAGAAAGTTATCATTTGCACACGATTTAAAGGTAAGAAACCCGGTTTCCTTTTCGGTTTTTGGGTTTGAAAACCCTAATCGGGTTTAGCCATCATGTAATATACTAATCTTTAGTTGCAATGTATTAATCGAACTGTTGTTGAGTCGAGGTAAGCTAGGGATGACCGTAAACCAGTAAAATGCGGTTAGGATGATGATGAACAGTGCTCAGGTGACGCAGCAGGTGAGGGCCGAACCCTAAGGGCCTCACGAACCCTGTTGGGCGGGAACTAGGGTGGCGAACCCTAGTTTCAGCCGAGCCCTCCCTTTCACAGCCTGCGGCGAACCCTTGATGGGTCACGAACCATAGTGGGTCTCAGCCGAACTATGGACTTCGCCGAACCCTGGTGAGTCCAGTAGCTGGCCGCGAACCCTGCATCACCCAACCGAACCATGCACAGCCATGGCCGAACTCTTTTGGGTTCACGAACTATTGTGGGCGGGAAAGCTGGTGGCCGAACCATGGGAGCCACGAACCTTGGTACCACGAGCCTTCCTTCTCTCGGCCTGCAACGAACCTGGCATCTAGTCACGAACCATCCCCTAGCCGAACCATAGACACACTTCATGCAGCGAACCCTGACTTCAGTCGAGTGGTCTTGAGCCAGCCGAACCCTCACACGGCCTGCATATGCCGAACCCTATACTTTTGAGGTTGGCCGAATCTTTTTCCTTGTTGTAAGCCGAACCTAGTTAAAATTGGGTAGAGGGTTCGCTGCCCATGTGGTGAATAATTTGGTTTGTTATTAAATTAAGAGTTTAAGGATCAATAAACGTCATGCTAGGGTAGATATATGTATATACATGTACATGCATGCATGGGCACATCCAACCACCACCTTTTCTCTCTATACACAAATTCTTATTTCTTAAATACTATGAATTAAAAATGTATTGAATTTGATGGAAGAAGGTCATATCTTGCATGAATTATGCAAAAACACTTTTATTAAACTAAGAGATGTAATGAAGTAGGCTAAGATGGTGGCTTGAATGGAGTCATGCAGGTGGGAACAAGTACACATGTGATAAAATCGTTATCTTAACATATACCTATTTAGTGGTGCATATCAATGATTTTAAGAATTGTTCATCATTTAATCATGATGAATGATGTATCAAGAAAGATGAACTTTGAGACGAATATAAATAAAACCTTAAGTGTAACAACTTAACTTAGGAGAGTAAACTAAGTTAAGAATATACCTAAAGATTTAGAGTAACACTTATGGATAAATGACCTAAATCAAACGCATGTACTTACGAATATAAAATACACAATAATCACAGATTGTTGAGTTGACTTGAATTACGCCCGCGAGCGCGCATTTTAGAGAACACTTATCCTAAGGACTTCAGGTGAGTTCTCATAACCTCCCTTTTCTTTAAACTGTTTTTAGTTTTAAAAAACCCGGAGGTGAAACATGTATACCAAAATAAATATTATTTTGATAAAACAAGGTTAATACCTGTTTATCAATATGATATTCACATTTGAAATTATCATTATTATGGGATTTTCTCTTATTATTTTATATCCATGTAAACATTGTTATTGACCTAGGTCAATAACAAAGATTACAAGTATTGTCACAAATCCCGAGAATCATCGCTCTTAACTTCGGTTAATTGCTTTGACATCGTGTATTGTCACGTGGATGGTTTCCACATCTGTGAAGCATTGCCTTTGACTTCGGTTATTTGCTTTGGCTTCATGTATTGTCACGTGGTTAGCTACCACTCCATGAATCATGTATTTAACTTATGTTAATTACATAATGATCATGTATAGTCACGAACATTATTTGAGAATATGGTTGATGAGATTGGTTGATTAGTTTGTGGATTGATTATCTATATTTGATTATGATTATTTGTGATTGACTATGATTGATTTGGTTATGTGGTTATGTGATTGTGTATGTGTTTTGGTTGTTGAATTGATGGATGTGTGGTGGATTATCTCATATAGGTATTCATATGGATTTTCTCAAGAAAATCATAAGTTTTATACTCGTTTTAAACAAAGCATTTTATAAAACCCTTTTTTAAGCAATAAACTTTCAAACTCATTTTTACTAAAACATTTTTAAATATAAAAACTTATGATTACTCACCAACTACTTTTGTAGTTGACACTTGATTTTCTTACATGTTTCAGGTGATGGAGACAAGTAGGAATGAAGAGAGGATCTCTTCTATTTTGGACATCATCATCATATAGGATCTTGGACTTAGTTAATTAACTAAATTTCTGGTGATTAGAGTTTAGTTAGTTTAACTAAATCTTTTGTGTATTTGACATACTTGATTCATGATGAACATGATTTTTGTGTAATTATTGTGGTTGATTAAATGATATATGATGATTTGATTTAGATGCCCACGAGCTTTTGAACAATCTACACATCCCTCGTGGCATCCCGATGATTCCGCCGTCGGTCGGGGTGTTACAACATTATAATCATAATGGGATGTAATTGGAAGTATGACGATGATAATTGATCATTATTAGCAATTTCTATAAATTATACGCGAAAAGCCGAACAAACAATTGCGAAAACCGCAAAATCAAACAAAAACCCTTGATTTCTTTCATATTTATCCTATATCCATGTCTATCACATCTCATCTGATTAAAATCAGATAAATATGAAGAAAATAAAATATCTAAACTTGGAAAACAAGTGGTGGCAAATAAAACCAAAAATCTTGACTTTGGTCAAGTTTTCTACACCATTCTTTCCTTCCCCAAGCTTCCAAACTCGACCAGGAGCTTCCTCATCACTTCTGGAACCTTAAACACCCGTTAAAAATCAGTTCTGATCAATTCCAAGTGATATCCAAGCCCAAGATCAAGTGGAACCAAGAATCAAGCTCCAAAAGTTAGATTTTTGGTGACTTTCAAGCCAATCCTTTGCCAAGTAAGTTTCTAACTCAATACTTGATTCGAATAGCTTCATATGACTTAAATAAACATGTTTGAATGATTGGTGAAGTTTGAAAATCATCAGATCTTGAAAACCCATGAAAAGGGCATTTTGGTCCAAAAAGTGGATTTTTCAAAGTTGTCCAAATTGAGATTTTTCTTCACAAAACATTAAATATATGTTAAAAACTAGGATCTGGAGATTTTGACCCGGAAAAAGTGCAATGAAATTTGATTTGGCTCACAAAAACAATGATGGCACGCTGTGGCCCTGGCGCGGCCTGGGAGCCGCCCTTGGCTGATCGTTACCGAGATCGTCTTGGTCGTTACCGGGATCGCACTAGTCGTTACCGGGATCGTTATAGGAAACGACCAACCGGCTCGGCCATGGCTAGGCCAGCCCGGACCAGCGACCAACCGGCTCGAGCCATGAGCCACAACCACCGAACCGCCACTGGGACAATCCGACTTTTTACACTAACCTTGTTAACGGGAGATGGTGATATCACAGGCCCAACAGAGATAATGTGGGCCAAACAGGACAAATGTAGGCCCTATAAGGCCAGTGTAGGTCCAATAAGGCCAATGAAGGCCCAACAAGGCCAATGAAGGCCCAACAAGGCCAATGAAGGCCCAACAAGGTCAAAGAAGGTCTAGTAAGGCCCAATAGGGGCAAGTGAAGCCCAATGCAAACAAAGTAGGCCATTAAGGCCCAATTAGACTAAACAAGGCTAAAGTAGGCCCAGTAAGGCCCAATAAGGCTTAGGGAGGCCCAATGAAATCTAGGAAGGCCCAGTAAGGTTAAGATAGGCCCAATGAGTTTAAATTAGGTCCAATGGTACTTTGTGAGGTCCAATTAGTTTAATTTAAGCCCAACAATGTTCAATTAACCCGAGTAGTGACAATTCGGGATTTTTCGGCTAAATTTTGTAAACCGAATTATTATGTAATTGAGAGAAATCAAGACTAAGGGATTAGAATTTGTTGAAAATAGTCTCAATACATTTAAATTGCTAAGTTTAGGTTTGTAATTGAATTAAAGGTTCAATTTTGACTTTAGAAGTCAAAATTCGCATCGGATTAGCAATTAAATCCGAAATTCTTCACAAATCAGTTTGTAACTGATCATTTAAACATTCTTAATCATCATATTGATGATTATCATCAATACTTAACAGTTATATTGAACCATAATGTCGATTTGAATTCAAGGGAAGCCTCAAAGTTGAAACCGTTCTATTCATTAACCAAAATCGCATTCTTTGGCTTCATTACATCAAATTGAATTTTCATATTCCCTAGTCGACACTTTTAGCATCTTCTACACTTCACAATCGGAAACATTAGCTTCAGGATTGAAGATTCGATTAAGGGCTTAACCGAATTCAAGGCTCAAAGTCGTTCTACTACAATTCGACATCAAAACAGGTTAGTAATCTATCCTAAACCTTCTAAAAGGATCGACTAAGCTTATCCCTAACTGTATTTCGGGTAACTACATCGAATTGATCCAGTTTGATTATTAGGGTTCATATCAAAATCGGTTTTGGGGGTCGTTGATCAAAACGGTTTAAAAATCAAATTAATTGGTATAGGGAGTTTTGAAATCATTATTATAAGGTAATCCATAGGTTAATTTCATCAAACAAATATGAATGAGAGGGTTTCGATTTCTAGGGCTTGTAATCAAAAACGAATTGGGGGATTGGCTCAAGATGAGTTCTAGAATAGAATTGGATGGTGTGGTGAGTTCCAGAAGACCTCGAATGATGATAATATCATATCAATTTTATGCTACAGTAGCTAAGTAAACAATTTCTAGTTTGGAATTTGAAAAAGGGTGTTCGAATCTGTTAATACATGATTAATCAGGTAATGGTGAATGAAGTTTCGAATTAAAACCATCAGAAGGATCGATTAGACTCAGGGGACAAAAGCCCCATGGATGTTGGGTCAATCGGGTTCGAATTAGGGACCATTTGGGTAGTTATTGATTCGGGTATAGATAAACAAAGGGGAACCGATAGGTTAGGAGTTAAAAGATTTAATTCTGGAAACATGATGCGATACCCTAGCGGGCGAGACGGTAGATTGTGTGTGTTGGGTGTGAAGGGTCGCGGGTTCGAGCCATGGGGTGGCCGGTTTTTGATAAAAATGACATTTTTGGTATTTTTGAAATATCTTCCACATACGAACTCCGTTTTAATCCGTTCGAGTTGCGTTGGAACCGTAACGGGAATACGAACGTATTAGAACAGTAAAATTTATATTTTAATACGAAAACGAAATCGCGTATAATTACGTTTATTTAAATAAAATCATATGTGATTTTATTTAAATGATTTCAAAGTCACGCGTACTTCCGTATGCATAATTCTCACACTTTAACATACGTGTGTTGACACGTATGTGATTTCAAGCACAAAACGACATTCTGAATAACACTAGGTTATTGTTTAAACACAGATTCTTCGTAGAAGGATTTCTTATACGAGCTTTTAGTGTGTGATCATTCTGCTATTATCAAAGGTGCGTACACGGCCCCTTTCTTATTTTAAACTGTTTTGGGGGAGAAAACATGTGCAACAAACTATTTCTAGATACATATCACTTGCATGAGTTAGCTGTTTACATTATGTGACAACATATCAACTTGAAAGTCCTTACACACCTCGAACCGTTTAGTTTGCTGTAATGCAAAGCGTGGTAGTTGGAAATAGATCTATTAGGTTTGACAAACCTCACCTGGTAGATGGGATCTACGCAGGTGTTTGACTGACCAAACACAATTTACTATTGTTGTGATAGACAATAGTGGCAAGGCGAAAACATGCTATAGCATGGCAATCCGTCAGCTTCGGTATCGACCACTTATGTAAATAGTTTATATGACTAGCTATCATGACTGTGCATGTGTGATTATGTTATCTACAATCTTGTTATTCACACTGCTGTTTTGAACATTGTGATTACTTAAAACCTGTGTTATGCACCAACCTTTGTGTTGACTTGATTTACATGTTTTCTCAGGACGCTAAGGCGCGCGTTAAAGCTGGCATGGACTAGGAGATAGAGTCTCATGCATTTTAAACATTTTGAATATTTGAATTTGAACATTTAAGTATTTTGTTCTGTAATGTTTACTTTATAACTGTTTTTGGTTTTAAACGCTTCCGCAACTTTTGTAAACTCTGATGTTATGTTTTAAAGACCAAAGTATGTTTTGAAATTCATATAGAGGTCTTCGCTATGTCTAATGATCTGAGATCCTGGTTTGCCACGTTCCCAAACGGTATGATTCCGTTAGTTGAAAATTGGGGGTGTGACAGATTGGTATCAGAGCCATTGGTTATAGCGAACTAGGTTTGCATTTGTAGGCCTAGACTATGACTGTTAGACATTAGACACACATGTTTACACATACTGCTTAGAAATTACATATGACATTATGTAATTGATTTGCTTACGTATTCCATGGCATTGCACTTACATATAGTATTATGTAACAGGCATGGCTTCATCATCAGTCCCTTACATTATTATTGATGATTCCGAGGACGAGGAGCTGATAGTTCTGGCACCACCATCATCACCACCACCACCTATTCCACCACCTCCACCATATGAGCAGGATGACTCAGATCCGGAGGAGGATCCGGACGAGGACCCGGAGGAGGATCCAGACGAGGATCCAGACGAGGATCCAGAGGAGGATCCAGATGAGGATCCGGATGAGGATCCGGAGGAGGAGTCAGAGGAGGGCATTCAGCAGATCCCTGCTGAGGGACCTTCCACACATTCACCACCAGCACTAGATGCTCCTGAGCCTAAGAGGCAAAGGACGGATGCCGAGGAGATCGCCAAACTGCGCGAGGATTTGGATGTAGCAGAAGACAAGATCATACAGAGATCTCAGGAACTATGGGATGCCATTGAGAGGCAAGAGGAACTTGCCCATCTAGTTCATGATATGCGGGATGAGATGATTAATTTGATTGGTCGTCTCGAAGATTCAGAGAACCGAGCTGAGATTTTGGAGGGCAGGATAGAAGCCTTAGAGGATTTAGTGGCCTCTGAGAATGAGGAAGAGGATGAGGAGGAAGAAGGGGAGGAACCAGCACCAGTTGTTGAGTCCGATCCTGAATCCACTGTTGAGGACGATTGATTGTTTTTCTTTTCTTTCTTGTTTTGCTTAAACTTATTAGGAACGGGTTGTGTTCCTACATTAGTAGTTTGAAAACTTATATTTCATTTCAAAAGTATTGTACTCAAAGAAAGTTTCTATCTATTGAAGAGTTATTATTTATTTCCAACAGTTGTGTTGAATTATATTACATGTTGTGTTTGTTGTTTTACTTACACATGTCACATTGGATTTTGATTTCGCGCTAACATTTCTTGTAAATAGGAAAGAAATGGCTGAGGGAAACGTACATATGACAGTTGCTGAGCTCAACGAGCTAACTAACAACAGAGTTACGGAGGCAATCGCACAGTATGCTCAGACACATAACACAGGACCACATGGTCCAGCTGGGGGATTGGTTAACCCACAAGTCTGCACGTTCAAGATGTTCTTGGACTGCAAACCTCACAATTTCAAAGGGTCGGAGGGGGCCATTGGACTCCTCCGATGGATTGAAAAGGCAGAATCTGTGTTCGAAATGTGCAACTGCCCTGATGAAAGCAAGGTGAAATTTGCTACTGGAACATTAGAGGGTCCAGCACTGACTTGGTGGAACTCCAATGTTCAGACTCTGGGGTTGGGAGAAGCAAATGCGTTGACATGGAATAACTTCAAAACCTTACTGCAAGAGGAGTATTGTCCTCGCAGTGAAATGCAGAAGTTGGAGGAGGAATATTGGCACCTCAAGATGGAGGGGTCAAACATTGAAGAGTACACGACCAGGTCACACGAGTTGGCCAGACTGCTACCACACGTGGCTACTCCAGCCAGTAAGTGGATTGAAAGGTACATTGGAGGACTAGTGCCTCAGATTCAGGGGTTGGTGACTTCAGCAAATCCCACCACCATCCAACAAGCTGTTCGTTTAGCGCATCAGCTTACTGATCAGGCAGTGTTACAGGGGACTCTGCCTAAACGAACATCTGCTACCAAGGTAGGAGATCATAAGAGAAAGTGGGAAGGTAACAACTACAAGGGTAACAGCCAACAATCATATCAGCAGAACAGGAAGCATGACTCAAACAAGTCCTATCATAATTCCAGCAGTGGTCAACAATCATCATCATCGGGGGGCTATATTGGTAAGCACCCCAAGTGCAACAGGTGTGGTTATCATCATGCGGGTAACCAGTGTGACAGAGCTAAGTGCCAGAGGTGTGGCAAGATTGGACATGTTGCTAAAGATTGTCGCGGAGAGCTGCAGAACAACCATAACAACCAGAATAACAGTCAGAATAACGCACAGAAGGGTTGTTTTGAGTGCGGAAAGATGGGGCATTTTAAGAAAGATTGCCCACAACTCAAGAAAGGTGGGGACAATAATGGCAATGGTAATGGAAATGGCAACGGTAATGGCAATGGCACCAACAACAACAACAACAATAACAACAACAACAATGGTGCTAGAGGCAGGGCGTTTGTGATTGGAGGACGTCAAGCGCGGGAGGATCCCAACATTGTCACGGGTACGTTCCTCTTAAATAATCACTATGCCTCTATGTTATTTGACACTGGTGCCGACCGGAGTTTTGTATCTAGTTCACTTGCTAAGTTGCTAAATGTTAGTCCCACTGCCTTAGATAGTCCATACACTGTGGAATTAGCTGATGGTAAGTTGATTGTAGTAGAAAACATTTTTAAGGGATGTATCCTTGATTTGATGGGTCAAACATTAGAGGTTGATCTAATGCCTATTGCCTTAGGCAGTTTTGATGTAGTCATTGGCATGGACTGGTTGTCCAAAAACCAGGCTGAAATCGTATGCCATGAAAAGATTGTTCGCATACCTCTTCCGCAGGGAGAGACATTATATATACAAGGCGAGAAGAGCAGTACGCCACTGCGTCTCATATCTTGTATGAAAGCACACAAATGTCTGCGGAAAGGTCATACGGCAGTTATAACACTTATAACTGAAAAGCCGGTAGCTGAGAAGAAGATTGAAGATATACCAATAGTTTGTGAATTTCCGGAGGTGTTTCCAGAAGACTTACCGGGATTACCGCCTATCAGACAGGTGGAATTTCGAATCGACCTTACACCAGATGCAGCACCGATAGCTAGGGCGCCTTATCGACTTGCACCGTCAGAAATGCAAGAGTTATCCACACAATTGCAAGAGTTGTTGGATAAGGGTTTCATACGACCTAGTTTTTCACCATGGGGAGCTCCAGTATTGTTTGTAAAGAAGAAGGACGGGACTTTCCGTATGTGTATCGATTACCGGGAATTGAATAAAGTTACTATCAAGAACCGGTATCCGTTACCCAGGATTGACGATCTGTTCGATCAGTTGCAAGGTTCGAGTTACTACTCGAAGATTGATCTCAGGTCTGGTTATCATCAACTAAGAGTCCAGGAGGAGGACATTCCAAAAACAGCATTCAGAACACGATATGGCCACTATGAGTTCTTGGTCATGCCATTTGGGTTGACAAACGTTCCAGCTGTATTCATGGATCTCATGAATCGTGTTTGTAAACCATATCTGGATAAGTTTGTTATTGTTTTCATTGATGACATTCTCATCTATTCACAATCTGAGGAGGAACACGCTGAACATCTTCGACTGCTATTGGAATTATTGAAACAGGAACAACTGTACGCTAAGTTCTCGAAATGTGATTTCTGGATGCGAGAAGTACAATTCTTGGGGCATATAGTTAATGAAAAGGGCATACATGTTGATCCAGCGAAGATTGAAGCGATTAAGAATTGGGAAGCACCAAAGACCCCTACCGAGGTACGACAATTCCTTGGTTTGGCGGGTTATTACCGACGATTCATTGAGGGTTTCTCAAAGATCGCTCAACCACTTACAGCTCTTACGCACAAGGGAACAAAGTATAACTGGACGGATAAACAGGAAACTGCGTTCCAGTTATTGAAACAGAAACTTTGCAGCGCACCGATTCTGTCCTTACCGGAAGGGACGGAAGACTTTGTGGTGTATTGTGATGCATCTGCACAGGGTTTGGGATGTGTGTTGATGCAACGTGATAAAGTGATCGCTTATGCTTCCAGACAACTACGAACACACGAAAAGAATTACACTACTCATGACTTGGAGTTAGGAGCAGTGGTTTTTGCTTTGAAGATTTGGAGGCATTACTTGTATGGAACTAAGTGTACTATTTATACTGATCATAAGAGTTTGCAACATATCTTTGATCAGAAGGAACTTAATATGAGGCAACGACGATGGGTTGAGTTGTTGAACGATTATGAGTGTGCGATTAAGTATCACCCGGGAAAGGCTAATGTGGTAGCTGATGCTTTAAGCAGAAAGGATACTTCAACAAGACGGGTTCGTGCACTTATGATGACAATATATACTGACTTACCTGACAAGGTACACAGTGCTCAGATTGAGGCTTTGAAAAAGGAAAACTTGGTACAGGAATCTTTACGGGGAATGGAAGAACAGTTGGATGCGAAGTCTGATGGAATTCGTTATTTCATTAATCGAATGTGGATACCTTTGTATGGAGGTTTAAGGGAACTCGTGATGGACGAAGCACTCAAGTCTAGATATTCAGTCCATCCGGGATCAGACAAGATGTACCATGACTTGAAGGCACTGTATTGGTGGCCTCACATGAAAGCTGATATTGCTAAGTACGTTAGCAAATGTTTGACTTGTTCGAAAGTCAAGGTTGAATATCAGAAGCCATCTGGTTTACTGCAACAACCAGAGATACCGATGTGGAAATGGGAACAGATTTCGATGGATTTTATTACTAAGTTACCCCGTACACCGAGTGGTTGTGATACGATATGGGTAATTGTCGATCGATTAACGAAATCTGCACACTTCTTAGCAATCAAGGAAACTGATAAGATGGAGAAACTGACTCGCATTTATATCAAGGAAGTGGTAGCACGACATGGCGTGCCAATCTCTATCATATCAGATCGGGATGCCCGATTTACTTCCAACTTTTGGAAATCTCTTCATAAGTCATTGGGGACTCGCTTGGATATGAGTACCGCCTATCATCCACAGACCGACGGTCAAAGTGAACGAACGATTCAAACGCTCGAGGATATGTTACGAGCTTGTGTAATTGATTTTGGTGATAGTTGGGAGAATCATTTACCGTTAGTGGAATTCTCATACAACAATAGTTATCATACAAGTATTCAAGCAGCACCGTTTGAAGCTTTGTATGGTCGCAAATGTCGTTCACCAGTTTGCTGGGCTGAAATTGGTGACAGTCAGATAACATGTCCTGAACTGGTGCACGAGACGACAGAGAAGATAGTTCAAATCCGGAACCGTATGGCAGCGGCTCGGGATCGACATAAGAGTTATGCTGACAAACGTCGTAAGCCGTTGGAATTTCAAGTAGGAGACCGAGTTCTTCTAAAGGTATCACCTTGGAAAGGTGTGATACGATTCGGCAAGCGAGGGAAGCTTAGTTCACGTTACGTAGGACCTTTTGAAATCCTGAAAAGGATTGGTCCGGTTGCGTATCAACTCAAACTACCGGATGAACTCAGTGGAGTTCATGATGTGTTTCATGTATCGAACTTAAAGAAATGTCTTTCTGACGAGACATTGATTGTACCGTTGGAAGAAATACAAGTAGATGAACAGTTGCGATTCATTGAAGAACCAGCTGAAATCATGGACCGAGAGGTCAAACAACTGAAGCAAAGCAAGATTCCGATAGTCAAAGTTCGATGGAATTCAAGACGTGGTCCTGAATTCACATGGGAACGGGAAGATCAAATGATGAAGAAATATCCTCATCTATTCAAAACAGTTACTGCTAACACTGAGAGCGCACGTTAAATTTCGGGACGAAATTTCCATCAACAAGGGGATGACGTGATGCTTTCACACATCAACACTGCAAATTTCAAACGGTAAGCACAAACAATTTATTTATTCAATTGATTTTGTTACAAACATTTGTGCTACATTACATTCTATATATTTTATGTACTACATTTCATATGTTACATGTTATGGTAGTACATACACTATTAGTTGCATACATTTTACTATGTGCGGGGTTGCATAGTACAAACAGTTATAGACATTCACTATGTGTGAGGTTACACAACACAGTATGATCAAACACAAACAGTCACAGTTAGGTGAACTAACTAGTGTACACGCAAACAGTCACATTGAACGATCACAAATGAGTTGTGATGTTGCAAGCATTAGACTTTGTGTGTGAGTACACACAAGCACACAGAATGATCAAATCACACTAACACGTACGATTTAGACTCGTAAGTAGTTTCCTAACTACTCTTAACACTTACTAATTTTCGGGACGAAAATTCCTTCAACAAGGGGATGATGTGACAATCCGACTTTTTACACTAACCTTGTTAACGGGAGATGGTGATATCACAGGCCCAACAGAGATAATGTGGGCCCAACAGGACAAATGTAGGCCCTATAAGGCCAGTGTAGGTCCAATAAGGCCAATGAAGGCCCAACAAGGCCAATGAAGGCCCAACAAGGTCAAAGAAGGTCTAGTAAGGCCCAATAGGGGCAAGTGAAGCCCAATGCAAACAAAGTAGGCCATTAAGGCCCAATTAGACTAAACAAGGCTAAAGTAGGCCCAGTAAGGCCCAATAAGGCTTAGGGAGGCCCAATGAAATCTAGGAAGGCCCAGTAAGGTTAAGATAGGCCCAATGAGTTTAAATTAGGTCCAATGGTACTTTGTGAGGTCCAATTAGTTTAATTTAAGCCCAACAATGTTCAATTAACCCGAGTAGTGACAATTCGGGATTTTTCGGCTAAATTTTGTAAACCGAATTATTATGTAATTGAGAGAAATCAAGACTAAGGGATTAGAATTGTTGAAAATAGTCTCAATACATTTAAATTGCTAAGTTTAGGTTTGTAATTGAATTAAAGGTTCAATTTTGACTTTAGAAGTCAAAATTCGCATGGGATTAGCAATTAAATCCGAAATTCTTCACAAATCAGTTGGTAACTGATCATTTAAACATTCTTAATCATCATATTGATGATTATCATCAATACTTAACAGTTATATTGAACCATAATGTCGATTTGAATTCAAGGGAAGCCTCAAAGTTGAAACCGTTCTATTCATTAACCAAAATCGCATTCTTTGGCTTCATTACATCAAATTGAATTTTCATATTCCCTAGTCGACACTTTTAGCATCTTCTACACATCACAATCGGAAACATTAGCTTCAGGATTGAAGATTCGATTAAGGGCTTAACCGAATTCAAGGCTCAAAGTCGTTCTACTACAATTCGACATCAAAACAGGTTAGTAATCTATCCTAAACCTTCTAAAAGGATCGACTAAGCTTATCCCTAACTGTATTTCGGGTAACTACATCGAATTGATCCAGTTTGATTATTAGGGTTCATATCAAAATCGGTTTTGGGGGTCGTTGATCAAAACGGTTTAAAAATCAAATTAATTGGTATAGGGAGTTTCGAAATCATTATTATAAGGTAATCCATAGGTTAATTTCATCAAACAAATATGAATGAGAGGGTTTCGATTTCTAGGGCTTGTAATCAAAAACGAATTGGGGGATTGGCTCAAGATGAGTTCTAGAATAGAATTGGATGGTGTGGTGAGTTCCAGAAGACCTCGAATGATGATAATATCATATCAATTTTATGCTACAGTAGCTAAGTAAACAATTTCTAGTTTGGAATTTGAAAAAGGGTGTTCGAATCTGTTAATACATGATTAATCAGGTAATGGTGAATGAAGTTTCGAATTAAAACCATCAGAAGGATCGATTAGACTCAGGGGACAAAAGCCCCATGGATGTTGGGTCAATCGGGTTCGAATTAGGGACCATTTGGGTAGTTATTGATTCGGGTATAGATAAACAAAGGGGAACCGATAGGTTAGGAGTTAAAAGATTTAATTCTGGAAACATGATGCGATACCCTAGCGGGCGAGACGGTAGATTGTGTGTGTTGGGTGTGAAGGGTCGCGGGTTCGAGCCATGGGGTGGCCGGTTTTTGATAAAAATGACATTTTTGGTATTTTTGAAATATCTTCCACATACGAACTCCGTTTTAATCCGTTCGAGTTGCGTTGGAACCGTAACGGGAATACGAACGTATTAGAACAGTAAAATTTATATTTTAATACGAAAACGAAATCGCGTATAATTACGTTTATTTAAATAAAATCATATGTGATTTTATTTAAATGATTTCAAAGTCACGCGTACTTCCGTATGCATAATTCTCACACTTTAACATACGTGTGTTGACACGTATGTGATTTCAAGCACAAAACGACATTCTGAATAACACTAGGTTATTGTTTAAACACAGATTCTTCGTAGAAGGATTTCTTATACGAGCTTTTAGTGTGTGATCATTCTGCTATTATCAAAGGTGCGTACACGGCCCCTTTCTTATTTTAAACTGTTTTGGGGGAGAAAACATGTGCAACAAACTATTTCTAGATACATATCACTTGCATGAGTTAGCTGTTTACATTATGTGACAACATATCAACTTGAAAGTCCTTACACACCTCGAACCGTTTAGTTTGCTGTAATGCAAAGCGTGGTAGTTGGAAATAGATCTATTAGGTTTGACAAACCTCACCTGGTAGATGGGATCTACGCAGGTGTTTGACTGACCAAACACAATTTACTATTGTTGTGATAGACAATAGTGGCAAGGCGAAAACATGCTATAGCATGGCAATCCGTCAGCTTCGGTATCGACCACTTATGTAAATAGTTTATATGACTAGCTATCATGACTGTGCATGTGTGATTATGTTATCTACAATCTTGTTATTCACACTGCTGTTTTGAACATTGTGATTACTTAAAACCTGTGTTATGCACCAACCTTTGTGTTGACTTGATTTACATGTTTTCTCAGGACGCTAAGGCGCGCGTTAAAGCTGGCATGGACTAGGAGATAGAGTCTCATGCATTTTAAACATTTTGAATATTTGAATTTGAACATTTAAGTATTTTGTTCTGTAATGTTTACTTTATAACTGTTTTTGGTTTTAAACGCTTCCGCAACTTTTGTAAACTCTGATGTTATGTTTTAAAGACCAAAGTATGTTTTGAAATTCATATAGAGGTCTTCGCTATGTCTAATGATCTGAGATCCTGGTTTGTCACGTTCCCAAACGGTATGATTCCGTTAGTTGAAAATTGGGGGTGTGACAGATTGGTATCAGAGCCATTGGTTATAGCGAACTAGGTTTGCATTTGTAGGCCTAGACTATGACTGTTAGACATTAGACACACATGTTTACACATACTGCTTAGAAATTACATATGACATTATGTAATTGATTTGCTTACGTATTCCATGGCATTGCACTTACATATAGTATTATGTAACAGGCATGGCTTCATCATCAGTCCCTTACATTATTATTGATGATTCCGAGGACGAGGAGCTGATAGTTCTGGCACCACCATCATCACCACCACCACCTATTCCACCACCTCCACCATATGAGCAGGATGACTCAGATCCGGAGGAGGATCCGGACGAGGACCCGGAGGAGGATCCAGACGAGGATCCAGACGAGGATCGAGAGGAGGATCCAGATGAGGATCCGGATGAGGATCCGGAGGAGGAGTCAGAGGAGGGCATTCAGCAGATCCCTGCTGAGGGACCTTCCACACATTCACCACCAGCACTAGATGCTCCTGAGCCTAAGAGGCAAAGGACGGATGCCGAGGAGATCGCCAAACTGCGCGAGGATTTGGATGTAGCAGAAGACAAGATCATACAGAGATCTCAGGAACTATGGGATGCCATTGAGAGGCAAGAGGAACTTGCCCATCTAGTTCATGATATGCGGGATGAGATGATTAATTTGATTGGTCGTCTCGAAGATTCAGAGAACCGAGCTGAGATTTTGGAGGGCAGGATAGAAGCCTTAGAGGATTTAGTGGCCTCTGAGAATGAGGAAGAGGATGAGGAGGAAGAAGGGGAGGAACCAGCACCAGTTGTTGAGTCCGATCCTGAATCCACTGTTGAGGACGATTGATTGTTTTTCTTTTCTTTCTTGTTTTGTTTAAACTTATTAGGAACGGGTTGTGTTCCTACATTAGTAGTTTGAAAACTTATATTTCATTTCAAAAGTATTGTACTCAAAGAAAGTTTCTATCTATTGAAGAGTTATTATTTATTTCCAACAGTTGTGTTGAATTATATTACATGTTGTGTTTGTTGTTTTACTTACACATGTCACATTGGATTT
Organism: Mikania micrantha; assembly: GCA_009363875.1. Lineage (NCBI taxonomy): Eukaryota > Viridiplantae > Streptophyta > Magnoliopsida > Asterales > Asteraceae > Mikania > Mikania micrantha. Next base: position 59,372,737 of record CM018694.1, on the reverse strand, counting down.
TGATTTCGCGCTAACATTTCTTGTAAATAGGAAAGAAATGGCTGAGGGAAACGTACATATGACAGTTGCTGAGCTCAACGAGCTAACTAACAACAGAGTTACGGAGGCAATCGCACAGTATGCTCAGACACATAACACAGGACCACATGGTCCAGCTGGGGGATTGGTTAACCCACAAGTCTGCACGTTCAAGATGTTCTTGGACTGCAAACCTCACAATTTCAAAGGGTCGGAGGGGGCCATTGGACTCCTCCGATGGATTGAAAAGGCAGAATCTGTGTTCGAAATGTGCAACTGCCCTGATGAAAGCAAGGTGAAATTTGCTACTGGAACATTAGAGGGTCCAGCACTGACTTGGTGGAACTCCAATGTTCAGACTCTGAGGTTGGGAGAAGCAAATGCGTTGACATGGAATAACTTCAAAACCTTACTGCAAGAGGAGTATTGTCCTCGCAGTGAAATGCAGAAGTTGGAGGAGGAATATTGGCACCTCAAGATGGAGGGGTCAAACATTGAAGAGTACACGACCAGGTCACACGAGTTGGCCAGACTGCTACCACACGTGGCTACTCCAGCCAGTAAGTGGATTGAAAGGTACATTGGAGGACTAGTGCCTCAGATTCAGGGGTTGGTGACTTCAGCAAATCCCACCACCATCCAACAAGCTGTTCGTTTAGCGCATCAGCTTACTGATCAGGCAGTGTTACAGGGGACTCTGCCTAAACGAACATCTGCTACCAAGGTAGGAGATCATAAGAGAAAGTGGGAAGGTAACAACTACAAGGGTAACAGCCAACAATCATATCAGCAGAACAGGAAGCATGACTCAAACAAGTCCTATCATAATTCCAGCAGTGGTCAACAATCATCATCATCGGGGGGCTATATTGGTAAGCACCCCAAGTGCAACAGGTGTGGTTATCATCATGCGGGTAACCAGTGTGACAGAGCTAAGTGCCAGAGGTGTGGCAAGATTGGACATGTTGCTAAAGATTGTCGCGGAGAGCTGCAGAACAACCATAACAACCAGAATAACAGTCAGAATAACGCACAGAAGGGTTGTTTTGAGTGCGGAAAGATGGGGCATTTTAAGAAAGATTGCCCACAACTCAAGAAAGGTGGGGACAATAATGGCAATGGTAATGGAAATGGCAACGGTAATGGCAATGGCACCAACAACAACAACAACAATAACAACAACAACAATGGTGCTAGAGGCAGGGCGTTTGTGATTGGAGGACGTCAAGCGCGGGAGGATCCCAACATTGTCACGGGTACGTTCCTCTTACAAGATAACAGCTTAATGCAACGATAACAGCTTAATGCAACGATAGGCATTAAGAGTGAGGCTAAGGTCTTACCTTCGGGTATTACCGCCAATTGCATTACAGTCACATAGGCTTTGGTTATGGGTTTTCATGGTGAATCATATTCATAAAGTTGTGTGTGCCTACATATTCAACATGTCATAGCATATCATATCACGTTATCATATCTATGAACTCGCCAGCATCCTTGCTGATCTTTTATATTACAAAACATTTTTCAGGGAGAAGGTAACAACTGCGAGAGTGAGGATGCACGATTACAAGACACGTTTAGTAACTTATTACTGGTTAATATTGTTTAAGAATGTTGAAACTTAATGTATAATATTATAGTTATGATGTAATATATAGTGTGTATGGTTTGCCATGGATGTATGATACCAAAGTAACAATCAGTCACACCCATCTCTACGACCTCACCATCAAGCTTCCGCGACACGATACAACAGTTACCGACTTCATACGTCATTCAGTGACTATATCAGGTAAAGTGAGAGATGGGGGTGTGACATCAAGTTCGATTAATATAGTTTGATTTGTACTTCAGATTACTTGGATTACACCATCCTACTAGTATCGACAGCACTGGAATAGTATCGATGGATGTAGTCTCGATCAACACTTAGGATATTTCAAGAGTCGGCTGTCGATACTGTTAGTATCAAAAGCAGCTTAAGTTCGATGGTCCGGGCCCCCTGGAGGCTAATATCGCTGGATTCTGGTCAGGCCATCCTTGGACCTGTCGACACTAACAATGTCTATGGGTGGACTGAGATATGGGGTCATCGAACTTACAGTATCGATAGAAAAAGTTCCAGCTCTACAGTTTCATCGATACTACTTTCTCCTTTGTGGTCATCCATCGATATTGTTTTCCAGAAAATTCCCAGCCCATCTCAGCCTTTCCAAGCTTCATTCCAACATAATCCAAGTGATTCAAACTCGTCTTTACGTAAGTCTCATGTGTTTTGGTGGCTCTAAACCGATTACAAGTTCGGCTACCCGGTTTTGAAGGAAAACCCTAAAAACCGTATATTAGAGCTTCATTTTACCTCGAGTTTTGATGTTTTGAGCTCCAATATGTTGTACTGTCGTATTCTACACGTTCCAAGGATCGTTTTAGTATCAAGAACGTGAGATTTGGTTAAGAAATGAGATGTTTGAGTATTTGAAGTTAAAGAGAGAATCTAGAGAGCGAGAGAATACGGTTCTAGAGAGAGGAGGTTGTTGAGATCATAAATGAATGAGAAGATAAAAATTTAGGGTTTATATACCTCGGATCATTTCGGGTGTGTTCGATTCATTCGGTTTCGTGTTTATGTATTGTTTTCAATCTTAAACTTGAAATTACGCGTTTTTATAAAATGGTTTTATTTTAAATCCTTTTAGGTTATGATTCCTAATAAATATTATAAATCCCTTTTTATTATTTTAAAATTTTGGAAAACGTCGTCAGATCGCATCGCCTTCGCGCGTATTTGTGCGAATCGTCACCCACACAAACACATTATCAGTTTAATATTCGAAAACGATACCAGATTATTGTTTTGGATTTGACATTCTCACCAACGATTACAACTTGACTTAACTGTTTTTCCCTTGTTCTCATTGATTTCACATTGATTTCTCATTGTGTTGTACTGTTTTTGTCTCCTGATAATTTGTCATTTCACATGAAATACTGTTTGTTGTAATTTCAGTTGTCATTGCATTCACAAAATTGTTATCACACCATTGTTATTCACATAAGTAATCTCACAAAATAGTTATGAAAGAACACATACTGTACAATTGTCGAACGGTCAGGTACCAGTTTTCACATATTTGTTTAAAAATCTTAATTGATTTCAAATATTTTTCTCAATATCTCTAATAGAGATCAAATCAATTTCGAGAATCATTCCATGAATAATATGCATGATGGATTTATTTTATTAAACTTATACTGTAATAGCTATAAATGAAAATTTTATACGGTTGGGACTTCCTGTTATGGTTGACCGTAAGCTATGGCAAGCCTGTTAGCTATGGTCTGCAGGTTTTGTTAGAAAGTGCAGTAAGCTATGGTCAGCCTGTAAGCTATGGTCTAGCCAGATTAATTCCTAACTTGTTTTCTTCATATCTTTCTCATTTTAAATCTGTTTCACGACCCGTAAAAACTCAAATATTCATCTTTAGATCCTCTATCAATTAAGCTTAAGAGCTCTTAAATTTCATATCATTTTATGCTTCCATAAAGTTTCCAATTCTTGCATTTAACATACAAACACACAAGCTTGCATAGTTATCTAATTCTAACCAATCAAACACATGAATATGCATAAAATTTGACATTAAACACACATAATACTCATTCCAAACCCCATACATCAACCACCTACATTTTAGTTTTCTCGCTTCTCTCTCCTATTAAATATCTATATTTATTATTTAATTAGGAATTAAGGATAATGAATTATAAGGAGTATAATAATAAATATATTATTAATTAACTATATTTAAAATGAAATTAATTATGAAGCTTTGAGTAAACTTATATTTTTTATTTAACAACTTCAATTTAGTTCCTTAAATATAATCAAATTCGAATTATACTTTTTAAATATTTACACCTAAAACAACAATGATACTCATTTTTTTTTATAATTTCTTTTTAAAAATTTTTTAAACATTTTATATGATTGGATGATTTAAATGATAAAAATATATTATATTGAAATAATAAAAGAAATTAATTTTTAAAAATCCAAGTTGAATGTATTAACATAAACTTTAGTTAAAGTTAATTTAAGTGTGTTAAAAGAGGAATATATATACTTTAATCAAATTATTTGTGAATTATATTACATAAAAATTTTAACACACTATTGAAAAAAATTTAAAATTTAAACATAATTTATAATTAGTATATCAAATATTTTAAACATATTTTGATACTTTATATATCAACAAATTATATTATTTATTATTCAACCTATGTAAAATACAAGTTTAATTAATTTTGCAATGTACATGTTTTTTAATTAATTACTTTTTGTTAATATATATGTATATATAACACATTATTTTTTTCAACACGTGTAATACACGGGATTTTAACCTAGTTATATATAAATAAGTACAAAAATATTAGAACTTCCATTCCGTGCCCCTCAAAAGTTCGAGTCATGTGTTATCACAACTCTAACACTCACTAAGGTCATGTGTAATGGTGGTAAGTGAGTGGGGCGTGAGGATGGGTCACGCTCTCATGACGCCCTCTCCCACAACACAGAGGCGTGACCGGGATGTGAGAGGCTTGAGCATGACGGTGGTCATGGGGGTCACAAGAATTAAAAAAAAAACAAAAGAAAATTGAAGGTTACCGTTGAAAAGGTGACCGTTGTAGCCTAAAAAAAAATCAAATTTCAACCCATAAATTCACTCAATGGCAACAAAAAATATTTACCCTCTCCAAAAATTTTCAAACTCTCCAAAGATTTTCAAACTCTTAAATCTCCAAAAAAATCTTCTATACACTATGGATCCAAACAATCCAAAAAAATCCGTTTTTAAACCATTTATGAATTGTTATTGTTATCAAGCCGATACAAACAAGTCAAACAATACAAACCTGTTTATAACATTTACAAATTGGTACCTACAACAACTGTTTCCAACCAACCATCACCCGCGTTCGAGAACATTTCCGAAATTCAACTCAAACCTGACACCGAAGTGGAGTGATTTTATTTTAATGTTTTTTTAATTTTATTATGTAACTTTTTTTGCTTTTATAAAGTAATTTTATTTTATTTTTAATTTTACTATGTCATTTTTAATTTAATCTTTAACTAAAAAATAAAAAATCAAATAATAAAATATTAAATAAAGTGATGGGAGGTTATGATAACACATGTGACGCTGACGTGAAGTTATACGGGGTGATTGTGTTAATTATTTATGTCGTGCTTACGTTAAGTGACGTGGGTTTCACCACTATACACGGCCAAACGATGGATTTTGGACTTGATGCTTTGTGGCTAGCAAAAGGGCCGGCTCTCGACTTGATGCTTTGGGGCTTGATACTTTTACAGACAAACACCTTTTTCTCTCATGTGCTAAACAAACGAGTCTTCATACTTCCATAGAATGTTTTGAGTTTTATATCCACTTATTATAGTTGTTCTTGTTATTTGATACTTGCAAATCGAACCATAACCAGAAATTTATAAAAGGTTTTAAATCATTGTATGTCTATAAACTTCCGTTACCAAAATATTTTAAAACATTTAAATATATCCCAAAATTTTTAATACACTTGGACCCCCGTCAAGGGGACGTTGCCCCTTTGGAATCTTCATCGAAAACTACTTAAATACAGTTTTTAAGTTTTGTATTTTTCTGTAATTACCACAAAATTAATAAAAACAAATTTTTGGGAGAATTCGTAAAACTAATTTTTCTAATTACATTTCAGTAGCTCGACCCAACCCAAGGGCTTTGCCCCTTGGACCCCGCTAAGGCATGCCGCCTCTTGGTTCCTGCTCTCTCTGTAGGCGTTGCCATGGATCCCCGCCAATGGGGCGTTGCCCTTTTAAAATCTTCATTGAATCATAAAGCCTTAAACAAGTCATGCATCTAACACCAGGGGGTCTTCGAGCATGTGCAGGAGGTGCGACCGCACATGGCCCATTTTATAGGGGGGCCCTAAATTTTTTTAAAAAAATGTATATATTATATATATAGTTTAATTTATTATACAACAAACACATATAATTTACAATCCAGTTCTTAAATATATTTAACCTAATTAAAAACTAATTTCCAAAAACCAAAGTGGACTTTTTATATATTGCTGATCAAGCAAGTGCTTCACTTCAAACAAGATTTGAACAATACAAAAGGTATGAAAAATTATTTGGATTTTTATTTCCTAAAAAGAGAAAGGAATTGGAAGACAATGATATTAGTTCATGTTCTATTCTTCTTGAGGATGCTTTGAAGTATGATGGAAGATCATATATTGATGGTTATGAGCTTAATATGGAGTTAAAGTTGTTGGATACTTTATTGCCTAGTGAGATTCTAATCCCAGTTGATGTTTTAAAATATTTGTTGAGAGTCGATTGTCTTCCAAATGCATCAATTGCTAATAAAATCTTGTTAACTATTTCGGTAACTGTAGCATCCGCAGAAATAAGCTTTTCAAAATTTAAGTTGTTAAAGTCATACTTACGATCGATAATGTCTTAAAAAAGACTTAATGGATTGATAATGGTAACTAATGATAATGAAATACTAGATAATGTGAATTATGAAGATTTAATCAACAAATTTGCATCAAAAAATGCTACAAGAACGTCACGTTTTATTTAGTTATTTGAAACATTGAAATGCATCATTTTGCTAAATCAATATTGTTTATATTGATTTTACTGTTGTTTTAATTATCGTCAATTTGTGTATGTTTGCGTGCACACACACATATGAGCCCATTTTTAGCATTCGTTTAGGGCACATAATCTCTAAGAGATGGCCCTGTCTAACACCTAACATATTTAACAATTTTTTTAACTCATATTGATCAGGAAAGTCAAATTAATTACACTAAAATATCTAACAATTTGAATTCTAAATTGTCTACCGAATTATCATGTTATCAAATTGTTTATCAGCCTTTTTTGCAACTTGATAAATATGTTACAAAAATTTGTGAACACCTTAAATTTTGTCTTTGCTTCATCTTGAAAAAAGATTTAATGGTTATCTTGGGATCATCTTGAAAAATAGGTCATTTCCAATGTTGTCAGAACGGACCGGACCGGTCGGGCCGGAAACCGGGAAGTCGACCGGTCCAAAAACATGTGAACCGCCCTCAAGGGAACCAGCCGGTTGAGCCGGTTCACCGGTCGGACCGGATTTCAAATTTTTTTAACTAAAATCCAAAAATTTAAACATTAAAATCAAACATTGTATTTTTTTTAACATGATTATGTTTGTTTGAACATTAATTATGTTTGTTTAAATTTGTTTATATTTCGATAAATTTTTTAAAATTTTTTATATATTTAGTAATACGGTTTTTGAATCCGGCGCAACCGGTTAGACCGGTCCGACCAGGAAACAGTAAAGCATCCGGTTCGACGTACGGTTCAGCAATGAAAACATTGGTCATTTCTATTTTCTCTGTCTTAGAAATAATAACATGATGACATGTCCCATCCTACCTAGAGAACCCAAGATTCTAGGAAATCCATTTATTTAAACCAACACAAATTTTGTTAGGTTATGTGTTATTATAATCCCACCATCACTTCACGTATACGCCACGTATGCGTGTCATAATCAACCAATATCATTACTTTCTTATTACTACACATCATTTTTACATATGTTATCATCACTCGTCCATCACTTTCATATATCCACGTCATCACCACCTTTATTCAATATTTTATTATTTGACTTTTATTTTTTTATTTAAAAATTAAATTAAAAAAAAAAGACGAAATATTATTAAAAAAAATATAAAATTACAAAATAAAGCTAAAAAAAGTTACATAGTAAAAAAAATTACAAAATAAAAAAAATACATAAAAAAATTATTACATATTATATTGCTTCATAATCCACTCTTTCGTCTTCTCGGCCATTTCACGAGCGCGACCGTTTAAGTGATTGGTTGGAGTCCACAACAATTTCATATCCCTGTTGTATCGTTTTTGCTCCTATAATTCGACAAATTTTGTAACGACTCAAAGATGGTCTCCAACGTTTCTTTGTAATCGGTTGAAGACGAGGCTTGTGGTCGTTTACCCTTGTAGTTTCAACCAGGCGGACGTTGAGGAAAGGGTGGTGGAGGCATGTCCATTAGGGGTGTCATTTTTAACCGAACCCGAATACCGAACCCGATTAAAATCAACCCGAACCCGAATAAGTCTTAACCCGATCTACCGAACCCGATCTACTAATAAACCCGAACCGAAAGTTTTTAAATGGTTTGGTAAATGGTTAATTTTCTTAAAGATTTGGTAACTCGAATAACCCGATTATGTATATTATCGACTTATTAATAGGTGTTATATGCATGTATATATGCATTCATTATTTTGAATATCACTCATAATAACGTTTGCAAGTTAAAACTTTATATGTTATGTGTATGTATATATGCATTTTTTCATATGTATATATTTGCACTATTCGTAAGCTATCTATGTTTTCATTAATCAACTTATATATAATGCTATGTGTAAGTATATATGCATTCATAATGTATATGTTATATGTATACATGAGACAGATATTTATTTTATATTATGTATGTGTGTATTGTATAACATTTCAAGTGTTTTAGTGTTAATTTTAGGTTGACCGTTAAGTGAATTTAGTATAACCCGAATACCGATTAATACCAACTCGAAGAACCCGATTACCAAAACCCGAATACCGAATACAAATAACTTAAATGGTTTGGTAATCGGGTATATTTTCAATGTCAAAAAACCCGAACAACCCGACCCGAGGAACCCGAAACCCGATTAACAAACCCGAACGACACCCCTAATGTCCATTTCGACTTCCTCATCCGACTCGTTTAAGTTAACGAAACATCGACCGGCTGAGTCGGATTGAGTGGTCGTGTACTTTCTGGACGATGGCGTCTTCGTCCGTTTCGAAGTTTGTAACTTCGGGATGGGATGCCATTTGGTTGATTTTCTCATAACCTGCCACGCCGCGATATGAGAAAATGACTCGTTTTCTCGAGCATAGGTCATCAACGCCTCGTTCATGACCGTTTCGTCGTTCTCACCACTTTTACGGTTGTTGTGGTGTTGAACCCATACTCCGTTAAATTTCGCGACTTTACGTTGTAAGCCGCACCATTTGCCGGAAATCATGTCGTTCGTCCGGTAAGAGTCACGACATATTGCCGAAAAAAACTGGGCTCTAACGCGTTTCCAAAATTCCGTGCTCGTTTGGTTGTTACCAACGAACGGATCTTCGGAAACGTCAATGTAGGCACGAGTTAGTGCCACCTCCTCAACTTCCAATGGTCGGTTTTGTTGTTTTTTCTGTCACTTCCTTTTGTTTGTGCCTGCGATGCGATGTAGCCCGTTGAGCGTCGGGTGGTGTTTCCGGTCCCGGTTGATTCTCAGAAACGTTGTCAAAGGCGGATGAGTTTTGGTTGAAATAATGTGGTTGTGGGTACCAATTTGAGAAGGTTAGAAATTGGATCGGGTTTTTTTGTTGTTTGAATCGACCTGAGGATGATAACAATTTATAAACGAGTTAAAAAAATGAGTTTTTGGGATCCATAGTGTTTAGAAGTTTTTGAAGATTTGAAAGTTGAAAATTTTGAAGATTTTTTTGAGAAATTAAGAAAGTATGTAAGTGTTTTTGAGTGTGTTGAATAAGTTTATATAGGGTTTAATTTAATTTTATTGTTATTTTTTTAACTCAAACGGTAATATTACCGTTTTTTATTTTTTTCCCTCCCCAACGGTCATCACCCCGTGAGGGCTCTCACACCACCCAGTGTCACGCCCCCATCAAGCCGGTGTGTAATGGGGGGAGGATGCCACCGAGGCATGACAGGCCGCTCTCACGCCTCTATCACACACCATAACACATAGCCTTAGTGTGATATTCCAACTTATGATGATACTATTAGTGAAATTATAATATTAAGAATATTTAACAAAGCTCTTAAAAGTACAAAAAGTTTAGCGAAATTAAACAAAAAAATTGTGTAGTATGTGACATGTCACATCACAACTTTTTAATAGTTATAGAGTTTAAAAAATAAAATATAAAAGGTGACATCATCATAAAGTTTACGGCTAATGCTGAAGGTTACAAAACTTTTTACCTAGCCACATTCAATCATTTAAACTCAGATAACTCATTTTTAATCACCATCAAAGTCCATTCCTCTAATTTTTATTTTTCATTGTAAAACAAATCTTCTTCTCTTCTCTGTAATCAAATTGAAATCCTCACCATAATTACCATAATATTTGAAGTTTTTTTAGATGTAGCAACCATTCTTCAAGTTATAATTTCATTTTTTGCATGTTGGTAAGGGTTTGTATTTGTTTTGTTTCTTTTTTTAACTTGATGCAACTTTTTGCATTCATATTCAAAGATTTATAAACATATATGGCAGTTTGTATACCTATTTGTGTATCTTTAAAATCATCAAAGCATGATTTTATGTGAACTCATCGGTATTTCATGTGCAAATCATACAACTTGAAGAAAATTCTATATTGTTAGTTTCAAGATTTCATATCAGTTGCTTGTTTTACTAAGACCATATCATGGGCTACATAAAATACATCAAATTAAATAACATATATGGTCATTATAATAACTAATTTTACACATACAAACATCATTTTATAAGAAAACAACATGATTTATGCTTTAAATTCATTCAGAATTCAGACATAAACTTTTGGCTCACTTTGAACGATCAAAAGTCAGTCAAAATTGTCTATTCTTGAATCTAACAGTAATTTCAGAGAGTCTTCGTTTGAATCAATGCCGCATTTTTTTTGACAGCTATTGAGCCTTCTGATGATCGACACAAGTTAAGAGCTTTATATAGTGTTATTCTGGCAGAACTATACATTACCCATGGATGGTCATATCTAACTTAAATTTTAACCAAATCAAGTGAATCTAGCTTGAGTCAAATATTGGTTTCATGGTTTAGCTTTCATATCTCACTAGCACTGCTGAAATTCACAAAGTATTCTACCTTCATCCAATAATAGTTGTATAAGTTTGGTACACAAGCACATTCGGTTGTTGTGTGACTTTAACTTGTGTAAATTATCAATGAGGCTCATGAAGCCCAATAAATTTAAAAAAATATATATTTATAGTATGTTAAAGGTTGTTTGTTGTTTGTAAAACATATACAATTCCTCTTATCAAAAACTATTATTTGATTAATCAAAAGTATTACATGAAATGACATTAATACGTGGACAATTCTAAAAAATGGATTAACTTGGTTTCTACCAAGAGAGAGTTTATAAAATCAAATGCACATTAACATCATATATAACATTCTAAGTTTCTTTATCAATGATTGTGTACAAGGCATATGATTTGAGAGCAACAACATCAGCACATATTAAGGTCAGGAGACTAAAAGCTTGACCTGACTTTATAATGAATAAAGTAATAACATGTTTGTATAAATTTACTCGTACAAATTTTTGGTTGAGATTTTCATTTACAAGTTCAAGTCAAAGCAATCATCATCTCGAGATTCATAGCCCCTTTTCTTTATTTACATTTCAAAATAGTGTGAACAACGATTTAAAAGTTGCAACAAATTTTGTTTGCAATCCAATATGTGTCTTACATACATGTTATGTTTAGATTGTTTTGCTTGACAATATTCATGTGGAAACTTATATTTAGACTCAGTTACTGACCCTTAAGTCATATCATAACAAGTTAACTCACGAAGGGAGCCAATGTACATGTATTGGATAGGTTTATATAAGGTTGACAACCCTCACTTAGGGTTTGGTTGTGCCAACCAATGCCTAAGAATAGACAGCTAGATGAATATACCACATACAATTCTTTGTTACAATTTAGTTTAGCAAGTTCAAGTCAAGCAATAATCATCTCGAGATTCATAGCCCTTTTCTTTGTTTTAAATTTCAAAATAGTATGAACAACAATTTAAAACTTGCAACAAACTTTGTTTGCAATTCAATACATGTCTTGAATACAAGTTGTATTAAGATTATTTTGGTTGACTATATTCATGCGAAAACTTATATTTAGACTTAGTTACTCACCCTTAAGTCATATCATAATAAGTTAACTCACGAAGCGAGCCGATGTACATGTACTGGATAGATTTATATATGGTGGACAACCCTCATTTAGGGTTTGGTTGTGCCAACAAATGTGAAATGCCTAAGAATAGACAACTAGATGAATATACTACATACATTTTTTTTGTTACAATTTAGTTAGAACAACTTGATTAACATTTGCTTAGTGTATTTGTTATGGATTGCAAGCCAAAGGTTCAGTTATATTCTTATGCATATACAGGGACGAATCTTCCTTAGGGCCCGGAGGGGCCCGACCCCTTGTTTTTCCGGTCAGAAGAGTCGATTTAGCAGTATTTTGTCGGAAAATCCTTTGGTTCCCTTAGTTTTCTTCCTAAAAATCTTTCGGCCCTCTCCGTTTTCTTCCTAAAAATCCTTCGTCCCCATCCGAGGTTTTTTCAAGCTCTGTTGCTGGTTATATATATGCATTATAAGCTCATACATGTTACACTTGTAGATAATAGTGTGTGTGTATTATTAAGCCAAAACCTTGATTTCTCAATACTCTTTGGTTGACTTTGGTTTTAAACATTTTGGACATTTTTTGGTATTTGGGTTGTGTCTTTTCCTGCTTGATTATTTTGGTTGTGGTGTGATTTGGGATTTATATGGACATAGTTTTCTTTTGTGTTTCATTTACAAGTAGGATCTTTACTAATGTTACTTTGCATATTTAGACAATTTGTATGTAATGATGCGTTTATTAAAATAATATTTAATATTTCTCTTAAACAATCTGGTATAATATATGATCAATCTTTTTCTCGTATTTCTTTCAACGATAGGGTTGTGACACTTTCAGAATAAATTTTATAACTATCTCGAGTCAAATATAATATATATTAATTCTTTATTGCAACGGCTACTTTTTAATGTTTTTAAGTCTGAATACACTCTTACAATTTGCTCATTTATATCTATTTGACATAAATTTTATTAAAGTCACTTAGCCAAAATCTACATTTCAAAAACTATGATATATATAATGATGTTCATTTTTACATATGTTTCAATAAAATATTTCCTGAATATATCATTAAGAGAGTGTCTATCTATATATCTATTTTTCAATATCAAGTATATTTAAACACATCTGTGGTTACTAGTTAATGACGTCTGTTATAAAGTAAATTCTTGAATCTGTGGGGAAAAAACAAGATCTAGTTTTGAGCTCTGTTATGTTGAGTAAGAAACTTCAATCCGGGTATAAATTAAATAAACAACACATTTTTTGAGAAAATAAAAAAATATTCTCAAATGAAACAATGGAAAGGAATTCTGATTCTCCGAAAACAATATTGTTACCAACTAGAATCTAAATACAGGATTTTTAGTATTTTATGCAAGTTACAATTATATTAATCAAATTACTATTAAATATGTGACTAAATAGATATGTATGTAGATCACCCATATGAAATTTTTTCTTTAGGGGGAAGCATCTGTTATTAACCATTAAAGTTTTTAAAATTAAATCAGACATGGAACTTGTGTATTTACTGGTCAACGATCATACCGTATTTAAAAACCGTATAACGTTATAAATATTATATATATATATATATATGTATAGAAAATATATAGGAAATTTTAAAAAAAATCAATTATTATATAGCTAAGAAACTGGTTCAACCGCCGTCAGCTACTGGTCGAACCGACCGGTTAGCCGAATATGGTTTTGAACACATAACAAGGCAGCTGAGTGGCCGAAACCATGTCCGACAAGTCGGCCTAGTTCGGGTTTAAAACACTGAGGTTATTGTTGTTATTCTTACTATTAGACTATGTCTATTTGTAATGAGGGGTGACTAAGGTATGAGGGGACTCGGTCAGACCCCCTTGGTCCCGAACCCACTACACCCTGGCATCACCAGGCGTGACTGACAATGGATGTGAGTGTGATCACAAGAAAGCGGCACTTGATCATTCGGGGCATATAGTTGCGAAGAGAGAGTAAGTATGATAACACATATGTATATAAAAAGGAAGTAATGCTTTTAGTAGTTTATATGTAATGACATATACGTGTGATATGATAAATATAGATAACCTTATTATTATTATTATTATTATTATTATTATTATTATTATTATTTTATTTATGATATATTGGTGTGAAGGAATATACTAAGAGTAAATTCCATATTTGTCCACTTTAACCCAAAAAATAACCAAAATGTCCAAATAATTTTTATTGGGGTAAACCATGGGCGACCCACCCGTAATCGGATCCAACCATGAGCGTCCCGCCCGTAATAATATATTTCAACATGGGCGCCCGTCAGTAATCGGATCCAACCATGGGCGTCTCGCCCACAACCATAAAAATACCGAGAATAAAAAATTTCAACATGGGCGCCCCCCGTAATCTGATCCAACCATGGTCACGTGGGAGGTTTCTATTGGGGTAAATCATGGGCGGCGCCCGTGTAATTGTAAACGCCGGCGCCAACAACGGTGATAATCATTTGGACATTTTAGTCGTTTTTTGGATCAAACTAAACAAAGAGGGAATTGACTTATATATCAAACCCCAATAGCCACGGATGCTTCCGAGCAACCACCACCCTCACAAATCTATAATTATTCAAGAACTTAAACCCACAATCTGATCATCAGATCTCACAACCACCCCCACAGCCGCCACCACCAGCCAGTTTATGATATGGGAGTAGCAGCGGCGACCATCCTCAAAACCGCCGTGATCTTTCTCTGCGTCTTCTCCGGCCACGCAAAGTTCGAAACTTTCACCCGATCCTACCCCACCTTCAACAAATCGTTTGAGGCACAAGCCAACTCCGATCTAGAGTTCACAAAAGATGCCAAGATTAGCCAAGAAGCACTGCAGGTCACTCCGGACACCGCCGCCAATGGCGTCGTGTACAGCCTCCAGAACCGCTCCGGCAGAGTGATGTTCCGGAAACGGTTTAATCTCTGGGACGGAGATGCCACCACCAACACCACCGTAGCCTCATTCAACACATCGTTTCTCGTCAACATCTCCCCCGTCAACGGCGGCATTCCCGGCGAAGGCTTAGCGTTCTTGATCGCACCCACCATCGACATCCCGGACAACAGCGAGGGGCAGTATCTCGGAATCACCAACCAGACGCTCGACAACCAGACCAATAACGGGATCCTTGCCGTCGAGCTCGATACCGTGAGGCAACTACCCTTCGATGTTGACAACAACCACATCGGGCTCAACATCCACTCGATCAGATCTGTGGTTTCCGAATCGCTAACTCCATTAAACATTACTCTCGCACCGACAACCCCCGCGTTTCACAACATCTGGATTCAATACAACGGCAGCGAGAAGATACTTCGTGTCTACATCGCCGATCAACCGGAAAAAACTTCACCGACCCCACCGATGCCGGAAACGCCCATCATCGCATACAGTTTAGATCTTAAACAAACAGTCCACCGGAAATCCTACATCGGATTCGCGGCCTCCACCGGAACATTAACCGAGCTGAACTGCGTGCTACAATGGAACATCACGGTACAACACTTCGCCGGACCCAAGAGTCCGTTGCCAACGATCTTGCTGGGAGCTGGGATTCCGGTGGTTATTGGGCTGTTGGCGTTGGCCGGATATTTGGGTTACCGGATATACAAGAAGAGGCAAGTGGACCGGTCAAAATCGAACATTTTGAGCCGGCTTCGTACGCTGCCGGGGATGCCGAAGGAGTTTCAGTTCCGGGAGCTGAAAAAAGCGACCAATAACTTCGATGAAAAGAGGAAGCTGGGGCAAGGTGGATACGGCGTCGTTTACCGGGGAGTTTTGCCGGAGGATAGTGCCGAGGTCGCCGTGAAATGGTTTTCGCGGGAGAGTTTGAAGGGGGAAGATGATTTCTTGGCTGAACTCACGATCATTAATCGGTTGAGGCATAAACATCTTGTTCGATTGCTGGGTAAGTTTCTCTATTTTAATTCGTACGTTAATTGCTGTATCAGTTCATCACCTTTATTATGATTCTGTTTTTTTTTTTTTAATTTTAATTTTCATTGATAATTTCGACAAAAATAAATAAAATCAAAATCAAAATGAACATAAGAAAAGGACTTTTAGTGACCGGTGGGGTTCGACAGAAAGCAAGAAAGATAAATTCTTTTTTATTTTAATTTTTTATAATGATTTTCTGCTTTTAGAGATATGATTTTATTTATTTTTTTAAAATAAAGACCGACACCTGAATAATCGATAATGTCATAACCTTCGATAATCGAGAGAACATGATCATATGATGAACATGGTGTGAATTCTTTGATTAAGATTCTGATCGATCGATAAAGTTATAAGAAAAAGAACCATTGTTAGCTTTTGTATTTTAAATGTAAAAAGTTATACATTAATTATGATCTTACTTTGAGATCAAGAGTTTGGCTCTTTAAACAATTATGCCAAAAGTTAGATTATCTTTAACAAAAGAGGCACTTGGTGTATATTTCTTTAAACTATTAAATAAAAATATTAGACAACATGTATTAAAAATCTATTTTAATTAAAAACATGCAATAGGACAGTTTTAGAAAAAAAAAAAAAACGTATAATATCTTTCATCATAAAAATAAAAAGAAGAAAATAGTTTTCAAATTCGCCGGCTGTAGATCATGATAGCTGTGTTTTCTTGGACATATTATCCTATTTGTTTTTGTTTTCGCTTAGCATTCAAAAATGGATAAATCCGTTTTAATCATATTTGTAAAACTCCTCAAGTATCCCCTCATGTCCTTATCGAGTAACTTTTGGGTGTATGCTAACTAGGCTGGGTACTTAATTCTTTCTAGTCAATCGATCTAATAGCGTTTAGCAAATTCTGCAACCAAGGTTATAACGGCATAAAGATTTCATTTTTAGACCGTTAAAACAGTAAATCAAACTGTATAAATCTCAAAAATATGAAGATTTACTATGATTTATTCTCTTGTGGATAAAGTTAAGTTGATTTTCCAATTTTTTTTTTATTCTCTTGTTATCAAACAATTTATTATCTTTTTTGTGATACTTTCATATATAATACTCTGTTTAAGAAAAATTCTCAAAAAGAAAAACCGTTATTAGATATGAGTATAATTTTGTTTTATTATTCCATAAGTTTTGATTGAAAATTAATTTAATTAAATTTTGTTTAATTAAATAAATTTATTAAATTAAAACATGTATATATGAAATTATATCGAAACAAATTGAGGTTACTTGCTGAACCCGTCAAACATAATACGAATTTACATTATCAATTATCATCATAGTTGACTTTTGTAAAATTGGAATAATTTGATTTTCAAGCTTGAGTTATTTGAATTTCAATTGGATGCACAACTTGCACGTTGTATATTTTCCACGTGCCTGTTTGACCCTTTAAATTTAACGTATTAATTCTTCTGATACATTTATTACTTACAAAATAGTTTGATATTAATTTTGTCGAATAAAACAATATAAATAATAACTAGAATAATCTTTTTGTTTTATCTAAAACTTATGTTATATCATATCATTCAACGTGTACAGGATGGTGTCACAAGAACGGGAAGCTCCTATTAGTGTACGAGTATATGCGAAAAGGTAGTCTCGACATGCACCTGTTCACCGTAACCGACGAACCGTTGAGCTGGACCCTCCGAAGCAAGATCCTAGCCGGCGTCGGCTCGGCTCTACACTACCTCCATTATGAATACGACCAAAAAGTTGTTCATCGTGACATCAAGGCGAGCAACATAATGCTCGATTCAAACTTCAATGCCCGTCTAGGCGATTTTGGACTCGCTCGAGCCCTCGACAATGAAAAAACGAGTTATGCCGAGGCCGAAGGCGTGCTCGGAACCATCGGTTACATAGCCCCGGAATGCTTCCACACAGGAAAAGCCACTCAACATTCTGATATATACGCGTTTGGTGCCCTGCTAATCGAGGTCGTTTCTGGTCAACGGCCCGGAACAAAAGTCAACGGCTTCCAGTTTATGGTTGATTATGTGTGGTCGTTGTATCGTGAAGGCCGTATCTTGGATGCAGTCGATAAACGCCTTGCGGATGATTATGACTCGGAGGAAGCAAAACGATTCTTGCTGTTGGGGCTAGCATGCTCGCACCCGATAGCTAACGAGAGGCCGAAAACACATGCCATTGTGCAAATGCTAGCGGGGTCTATGGCCGTCCCACAGGTCCCGCCCTTCAAGCCTGCTTTCGTGTGGCCTGCCATGATGCCAATTGATGACCTTTCGCAAGCTACATCGATTGACACAACCCCGCTTTCGATCAGTCAATACGAGACTGATTGGAGCCCGTTGAGTCGGGAAAACTACTCAGGTTACACAGATCGATCCATGGTTTAGTTTCTTTTGGTACGCTAAAACCTTTGGGGGTGCATTCTTTAGGGTTCGTTTTTGTTGTCATTTTATAATTTTATTTTATTTTATTTTTTTTGTGATTTGTGATGAAGCAGAAGAAAATTTCTGCTTGTTGTAATATGTGAATCTTGTGTTTTGATAGTTCATTACACTAAATATGTTAATAGGGTCGGGGAGAAGTGATACTCGTGTATAAATTTATGGGCTAAAATGTTTTTTTTAATTTATATATAAAAACATTATATTTTTTTTTCTGTTTTTATTCCAATTGTGTACATTATGAAATGTAAATGCATAAAAAACTTATACAGCTGAGTCGACTTTGACAAATAGTTTTTACTGACAAAAACAAGTGTAATGCAATTTTTTTTGTCATAAAAATTATAAATTTAGGTTATATTAGATAAATTTGCATTAATCTAATAAAATATTTTTATTACATAATGTAGTTTTTTTTTAATAGTTTCATTTAAAAATATTGCATTTGAAAAAAATATATTATGTAACAAAAAGATACCATTAGATGTATCTAGTTTGAGCTAGTGCAACCTTATTTAAGATCTTAATTTTTTGAATCCCTGTTAAATTAATATTTATTGTAACATGTGGTTACAAATGTGGTGTCAAAATCCAAAACTCTAGTGTGTGAAGAAATCTTTTTTTTTTCTAAGATTGATGCTTAAAACAACCAATTAGTTATAGCTCAACCATCCACAACTAGTTGCAAATAAGGAGGAACCATTTGAATGAGCTTCTTGTTCTCAAATTTTCAATTTAAAAGAGTTTTGAACGGAATTGAAAAAATAATAAATTATCTTAAAGTAATGTCTTAGAGTTTTGTGTTTTGAATGACTAAGGGGTTGTTTGTTTACCTCTTAATGGAGTCATTCAGCACTTAACCATTCAGCACTTAACCATTCAGCGCGTTTGGTTTAAATTTAGTTGCCTCTTAATGATTCAATTCAACACTTAATCATTCAGCACCAATACCATGCTGAATCATTCAGAGGCCATTCAGAGGTGCAACCAAACATTCAGACCTCTTAACCATTCAGACCCTCTTAATCATTCAGACCTCTTAACCATTCAGCACTTAATGATTCAGACCAACCAAACAGCCCCTAAGTTTTAAACAACATATATACAATTAAATGACTAAGTTGTTAGGTTTAATATCAAGATAATCAACTAAACATTAAAAGTTAATAAATATGAAACAATCTAATGAAAAATCATAATAGACGGATGTAAACAAAACATAAATAAGCAAATTACTGAATGTTCACAAACACAAATGAACGAATATTACCTCTATTAAGTACTATTAATTTTCATTCATTTAACTAAACGCAAGAATACTCAGATAACCTCATAACCCTAAAATAAGGGTGTTTATATAAGATTATTCAAAGGTTTATGACCATCTTGATATTTTTAAAATCATAAATTTGTTTTTCACCACTTATAAGTTCATTGGCTAAAGTTATTAAACGACTTGATATTTCAAACGAAGCCATAAATCTCCTTAGGCGTAACACGATAGAACTATTTTCTGCTAAAAACAAGGCCTGGTCAATTACACAAAGCTAACGTGGGTTTAATGAATATTAAGGAGCTAGCAAGCAACTTACAAGTTATTTAAATCAATGGCGGAGCTTGAACCTTTTGAAAAGGGGACGGAAGTTTACGGAAACCATAATACATGTTAATTTTTTGAATCAGCGGGGTGAAACCAATACTTAAAAAAAAAAAAAAAAAACTTTTCGGTCGAAAAATTAACAATATGAACGGCAAAAAGAGGGGGGATGGTCGCCTCCTCCGACCCTAGAATCCTTCGTCAATGATTTAAACACTGATAACCTTGTTATTACAGAATAAATCAATTTAACTAAATTAAGATATATGTACGTCTAATAACTCTAAAACGTTAACTCTTGGCGTGCCATTTACATCCAATATTTGCAAGTTGTCATAATATAATGACAATTTGTAGTTGTAATTTAGTGGCAAGAAGTCTAGCAGCCACGTTTTTATATTCTTAAAAATTATATATAATTTCTTTGTAATATCCAATCAATTCAAATATCTATTCCTGGAGATCATGTAGTGTTCAAATAATATGGTCCATGTTCATGTAGACATACATGCATGCATACAATTAAACATGCATGCATGTGTGTGTTACTGTGTTATATGTATGCAGGAGAGTTTCACATAACGCTAATTTTGAAAAAAAAAAAAAAAAAAAAAAAAAACTAAAAATAGCTGAATAATCATTGTTTAATGTAATCAATCGTTGAAGTCATATAGTAACAAGATTGTAAATAATTAATAATCAATAAAATTAATTTTAAGAGTATAATGAAACGTCTGTGTATTACATATTCGTCAATAATGAAAATTGACATTAAGAGCTAAAATAACATGCAACATAGGGTGTACACATATGTAACCTAGAGGTGTTCACGGTTCGGTTCGAAACCGTTCAAACCGGTCATCGGTTCGGTTTCACGGTCGGTTTTTTCTAAACATTTGGTCGGTCGGTTTCGAAAGTTCAAAACCGTAATGAACGGTTTGGTTTACGGTTTCTGCCAAAAATCGGTCGTAAAAAACTGGACCGGACCATATGTGTGTGTGTATATGTATGTGTGTATGTATGTATTTTGATCTGTATATACTATTTAGTTAAGTTATTGGTTGTTTGATTAATAATTGAAGTTTTATAACTTTGGAAAGTAAGTTGGTTGTTTTTGAACTTGCTAGTTTATTTTTGAAGATCATGTCTTCTAGACAAATTTTTTAATTTATAACAGGTTTTGTGATAGTAAATATTTTTTACTTGTATTTTATAACAGGTTTTGTAATATTTTTTTACACAATTTAAAATTTTGGACACGTTAGTGACATAAGTTTTTTTTTTCAAAAGTAGGCTTCACTTTTTATTTTTAACAAGCCAAAACCGTAAACCAAACCGGAACCAACCCATTTATAACGGTTCGATTTGGTCCGGTTTTTATTTTTAACGGTTCGGTTTATGGTTTAACCTAAAACCGTAAAAACCAGACCATGAACACCCCTAATGTTACCTTTGTAATTACATCGATCTATGCATGTAAGAGTGCTAATTGTACAAAAATTCAAGCTTTTCAATGATTAAATCAGTAAGTGAAATCAAAACGGTGAGCATAAGATTACATGTATGAAAATTAGATAAAATTACATATATGTTATATATACTTGAAATGAAACAAGAGCAATTTCAATTTAAGAATAATAATAACATATTGTAAGAACAAAACATACATATGCAAATATAAAAGAAAACATGTGTATCATCATATTCGCATATATCCTTTGAATACATATATTCAAAAACAAAACATACATATAGTTTTACTCCTATTGTCAGGATGTGGTCGCATTACTTGCTAGAAGAACTCGAGATAAGAGAGGAGCGCCAGAAAGATGAAACACTAATGTAGGAGAAAACTGCAAATTGATTGTGTACGTGTGCATTAGAAAGATGTAAAAGATTTTAATTAGTTACCTCTATGTGACCTAATATGGTTACATATACGTAATTTGTCTTCTTCATGATTGTTCATAATTTACTGAATACATGTATGTAATTTCCCTAGACTTACTTAAAATTGGGATTTTACTGGATATGTTTGTTATAGATGTAATTTCAAATTTACAGCCAGAGTCATTTCAATAACTAAAACTTTTGAAATAAAAGTTATGTTGAAGTCTAACATTCAAGAAACACATCAATCCTAACACAACCATTAATTATTGGGCTGTTGGCACTTAAAGAGTTTCAGAAGCACCAAATGTTGGTAGTTTTTGTTCATCTGAGACCATTGAACTGACTCGCTATTCAATTTATGTGCCTTAGTTTTCGTTCATTGTTTTGGTTGACAAATGATCAAAAACAAAAAAGTGAGATTACAAAGCATGAAATCTTCAAGTGATCTAAACACCCAGAAACCATTGGGCTTATAGCCTAGTGGTACTCCTTCACCACCAGCAATGGGAGGTCTTGGGTTCGAGTCTCGTATGGAGCAAAAAATTGTTCTGGGAGAGCTAGGGGGTTTTCTCAGTGTGAGTTTCCTCCCAGATGGTGTGGCGGTTCCTCGATTCGCCACTTGCCAACGCCCAGCTTTGATTGTTTCTGGGGGTTGGTAGCGGTCTGTAGTCGCAGCGCGTGGGTTGTTGGGTCCGAGGACTCGTTTAGCTGTTCAAAAAAAATCTAAACACCCAGAAGGAAAAAATGAAGTATTGAGTTGGAATCAATCGGTTTGCAACAGAGGCATAAGGGGCCAAGTGGGTGTTGAATCGATTAAAAAGTAGGGCTCTCAGCTACTTTTTTTTTTAGTCAACGAAAAATCAAGAGTAGGGTTTTCTTTATTATATGTTAGAATTAGAATTTGATCAAAAATATCAAACACAAATTTACTCTTTTTTTAAGTTTCTTTTTTTGTTGTTGAACTTTTTTATTGCTTTGATTATATTATTTCTATGTTGTGCTTATGTCAGGATCGTATTTCTTAACATTTATTGACGTTTTGGTTTTTTCTTAAGGGAAAATTACCAATTTCATCAAAGTTGACCAAAGAATTACCAAAATAATCAATCAAAAAAGGGCCCCTAAGACACCCCTTTAAAGTACTTTATACGCCCCTTTAGACATCTTTTTTTGGTACTTTTTGAAAACATGCGGGCCCACAAGTCGGCGGCTTTGTCAGGGTCTAAATGAGTGTCTTAAGACCCCTTTTCTACCGGCGTCTTAAGACGCCTTTAGACGCCCAATTTAGACACCGGCTTAAATCTCACATTGGGCGTCTAAAGGTGTCTAAATTGGGCGTCTAAAGGCGTCTTAAGACGCCGGTAGAAAAGGGGTCTTAAAGACACTCATTTAGACCCCGACAAAGCCGCCGACATGTGGGCCCGCATGTTTTCAAAAAGTAACGAAAAGGGCGTCTAAAGTGGCGTCTTAAGACGCCGGTAGAAAAGGGGTCTTAAGACACACATTTAGACCCCGACAAAGCCGCCGACATGTGGGCCCGCATGTTTTCAAAAAGTACCGAAAAAGGCCGTCTAAAGTATTTTAAATGAGCGTCTTAGGAGTCCTTTTTTGATTGATTAGTTTGGTAATTCTTTGGTCAACATTGATCAAATTGGTAATTTTCCCTTTTCTTAAACATCAGAATTTGATAAATAAAATAAGCATAAATTTCCTCCTTTTTTAGATGGTTTTTTATTTTATAATTTTTTGTTGTTTAAGTTTTATGATTTTATGCTACGTGATTATGTTAAATTCTTGTTTCTTGGCTTTTTTTATTTTTTTGGCTTATGATTATTGTGTTACGTGCGTATGTTATGTTCTTGTTTCTTGATTTTCTTGATGCTAGATGTTACGACTAAGTAAGCTTTATATTATTTTGGTTTTAAAATTGCGCACTTATGTTTGAATGTGTTCCTATGAGAGTAACAGTCGTACAACAGAATTTGATTGAGTGTTTTATGATAGATTAACTGTTGTTGTGTCCGTTTTGTCTGTGTTTTGATATTCATAATGTTATCACTGTCATTGTAATCAAGTAGCCATATCGACGTAGCGGTATGATTCAACTATTTTTTTTCTTTTTTCAAATATTTAATTGGCAGCATTGTGTGATATGACTTTTATGTTGTTTTTAAATATTACTATTATTTTTTTAAAAATGTCATGCTTTGGGCTTTAAGACTTACGTTGGAGTAATAAATTATATCTTATCTTAGTTTAGATATTTAAGATAATGTGTTTATGTGGAGTATTGTCGTAACAAACAAGGTAAACTCAGAGTTATTTGGCAACTTTATAATGCATGCCCTAAAATAAATTTGTTTTTTCTACATTTGTTTGATTTAAACTAGGTGGTGGTAGTTGTTTGTTACGACAGTACGTAATTTTGACGTGATTGAGTGCATAAGGAGAAGCGAATGAGTTTATGATGTCTCGAAGTTTAATATCAAAATCTAAATAAAAAATAAGACATGTAATGAAGATGTATTCGGAAATCACACAAAAGTTAAGTCGTTACAAAATAAGCGTTAAATACACGAACATATATAGATTTACATAAGCCGTTCTACCTCGGTATTAAATCATGTAAAATCAATATTAATAAAATATACGTTAAAACGTATATTGGCTTGGTTTTAACTAATTTGTAACGAAACATACATAAAAATAACTACATTGCAATATGACATATTTAAAGGGGACTAAAATATCAACGAGAAAAAAAATGCATGTATAAAAATAATTATTAATATTAAAATAATAAAATATTTAAATAATTCAAAAAACAAAAAAGAAATGTGCAAGTTGCCAACGAAAAAAATAAGGCTGAACCATTATCTTTATATAATGTGAACCACATACCACTCAGGTAAATATTTGTTTGTGATTGCATTTCACTTCCTATATATTCAAATTAAGATCACCAAATGGTTAGCCACCGAATAAGAAAAGTCTAAAGAAAAATACATTTGACATGGAGTTCGAACACATGTGCTCAACCTCATATTAGAGAAGTGGCTAACCAACTCCACGATAACCATTGTATTTTAAAATTACATATGTACAAACATATATATTTGAAGTACTCATCATTTGCCCCTGTTTTTTAAAATTACATATGTATAAACATATATATTTGAAGTATTTGTTGGAGAAATTTATCAAATCACTTGGAAATCTATCGGATCGTGTGTGAATCACTATTCGAAATCAATATTTCTTCCATTTCGAGTTCAAGAAATTTGATTATGGGATAATCCAATAGAGAGAAAACAGTGATATGAAATTTCGATTATGTCTTGATAAATCTGCGAATTCGTTTCTATATTCATCACCAACCAACCGCAAGTTAGTTATTGGCGGTTGGTTTTGGTGGGTTAAATCACGGGTCAAGTCACGGGACCGCCACCAGGGGCTCTGCCCTTTGGACCCCGCTAGGGGCACTGTCTCTAGGACCCCGCTAGGGGCACTGTCTCTAGGACCCGGCCTGCAAGGGGCGCGGCCCCCTTGACCCCCCACGCTTGATCAGGAGCTCAGAAATATTAAACGAGTATGCACTCCACGCCTCCAACTCTTTAATATTCCTTTAAATCTAATTACATTAAAATATACAACAGTATTAGGAATACCTTACAAGTGTATTATTTGGGCATCATTGTCACTAAACTATTTATATACTAGCTACTTTATGTCAAATTGTTAAATGTAAGTTATGAAATATAAAATATCTAGAAATATCATGATAACAAAATATCAAAATATTGAGTTTATTATGCCGATCATATAATATGTTCTTATTGTAAGTCTGTCTTCAATTTAAAAAAAAAAAAAATTACACTAGTTGTCCTTATTATTCATTCAGTCATAACCCGAGTAATTCCTAAAATAAATTATATTAGTTTTTGATGTTAAATTTAAGTATAATAATTAAAATGAATATTTTAGTTAAAAAAATCCTAAAAAATTACTCCAATGGCTCGATTAGTGCTTAATTCGTTTGGTTTCATACTAAAAAATTTTAACTCTCAAAACTAACATCCATCTGCATAATTAGGAAAGCAATTATTCGCATTACAATTGAGTGAACTAGTAATTATCCACATCAATAAAAGCCAAAAGTGTAATTTTTTTAAAATTAGACATCATATATAATTCTGACAATAACACATCTTATAGATGATATGTGTAATTGCATTTAAATAATAAATTCATAAAAAGCCAAAAAAAATTATAAATATTATTATCAGGATAATATTGATAATACATAAGCTATTTTTGGATTTTTTGGATTGTCCAAATAGGTTTCTAGATCCTCTAAGGTCATTGATTTATCAACATTCAATATAATCAACCTTGTCTTCAAATGATTATTATTAGAAGGTTAAATTGTGCACACTCATTTCTTCCTTGTCATACCATCTCACCTTACTTCTACAAAAATAATTACCTAAAATATATCTTAAATATAATTTTTACTTGAAAACACAATATTTTAAAATATTAAAAATGTTTCATAAAAACTTTTAAAAAATTAAAGCAAAACAATTTTTATATAAAAAACACCTTAAAAAATCTCTTTTCAAAAAATGGGCATAATAAGTGTGAATAGAATGTTTGCTGAAAAATGTTTTATAAACAAGTTTAAAGATGACATTTTTTTTTAAAAGTTTGGAAACTTTTCTTGTAGCACCCCGGCCCTCCCGTCTCGGACGGGGGCGCGACGGCTGGCTAATCTTGCAGGATCGTAGTCTCCGGTCACACAACTTGCGAGACCTACATGTCTGGTTGTATACGTACATCCAATTTCTTGGATAAAACAGTTTGTAAAATCAGAGTTGCGGAAGTAAGTGTAGGTTATCAAAACAGATTAACATTCATAGATAGCGGAAGCGTTAACTTAAAACAGTTTTCAAAATGTTATGTAACAATAGTTGCGGAAGCGATTAAAGTAGTTTGACAATACATAAGTAACACGATCAGATGATAACAAATGTTTAATAGACTAAGACACTTAAACAGATGCATGCGACTCCAGCCTAGCATCCTAGATCCCTTGTGCGCGTGTCTTAGTTACCTGAGAAAACATGCGAGTAAAAGGGTCAACACAAAGGTTGGTCAGAGCACAGGTTTATCATAAGCAGTAAACATCCAATGTTTAAAGTAAGAGTTGTCATCTACGTATCATTACAATGCAGAATCGATTGCTAGCTAGTCAATATAGTTATATTATATGCGGGGTCGTACCGAAGCTGACAGTTGTGCCTCCCGCCATGTCCATCACAAGACAATGGCAAAGTGTTGGTCAATATTGCACCCATTCCGACCTACAGTCGGGTTGGCCTCCCAGGCGCGATGGGTGGGGCTTGTCAGGCCCAAATAGTACTATTCAAGATTACCACGCTAGACGCTACGCGCTACTAACGGTCCGTGGAGTATCGCGATGACTTTTAGTTGTGATGTTGTCCACACATATACATAAAGTGATAAAGCATGTCCATACATAAATGAAATGAGTTGTAGTTCATAAAACAGTTTATCATGCAATGTTTTCACCCCCAAAGGTAGAAAAAGTAAAAAGGGGCCGTGAACTCACCTGTTATAGCAGTCCCGGTGAATGTGTTCGCGTCTGCGAATGCTAGAAATCCTGCTAGTAGGCACCTATAACCATATATGTGTGAGTATGTGTTTTGTGGTGTGTTGTATCCCATACAACTCCAAGTGTCGGTGTGCTCGACGAATCGTTGGTGACACGACTGTTGTGTTTATGTGCCTTAATGCACATAAGACACCAAAATGCATCCTATGACTCTAATCGCATAAGTTACCATTTTTATAAAGTTTCTAATTTAGGAAAGTGTGGTTATGAAATCCCATTTCATAAAGTTGATACTCCTAATATGATTGTAAAACACGTTTAAACTCTTAAAACATGTCGCTTGCGCATAAATCACCATTTATGTCGTTTTACCCAAATAAAATTTCCTAAAATAGTAAGTATTTGTTTAAAAGCTCGTTTTCACAAATCAAGGTTTTCCAAATATGTTAGAAATCATTTCTAAACATATTTCAAGGATCAAAGTTCATCAAATCATTGAAAAACATCAAAAGCCCTCTTTTGATTTATAAAAGTTTCCATAAATAACAAGTTTATATAAAACCAAGTTTTTGACAAAATCAAACACCCAAATGTGTTTCTAAACACTCCAATATACATTTGACAACATCTAGACATGTCTAACATGTCTAGATCATCACAAACCCATAACTTGCAACATAAAAGTTTCCTTTTATGGCAAGTGTACCAAAATCATTATCAAATCAAACAATAACTAAACCAAACTCAAATCTAGCATCACTAAACTATCAAATCAGTAAATCTATAACAATAACACACAAAATCATCAACAAATTCGTGCTCGATGGTCACATGGAGTTGCATGTGAGTTTTTACCCATTGCATGTACGATCTATCCATAAATAAACATAGGGAACTACCTTAGAGTTACTGATTCAACTAGGACAGCTCCTGGAATGCTTATATGAAGGTTGATGATGAGTATCCTTGCTTGTGGCTAGCTTCCAAGACTTCCTTTCGAGTTCCAATAGTCCAAAGATGCTCCAAAGTGGTCCCAATGGTGATTCCAAAGGTTTGGGGGCTTGTTTCAGCGAGCTTTGGTCGAGAATGGGTGAAAGAGTTCGAAGAAATCGGAGAGAAACCGATTGAGAATGAAGGGGGTTGGTTTTTAAAAGAAATTTGATCTGCATGGCCTTCGCGTACCGCGAAGGCCGATCAAAATTTATCTTCGCGTATCGCGATGGGATTCGGGAGTCTCGACTCCCGGTTTTCTTCGCGTATCGCGAAGCCTTTCACGATGGTGAGACTCGTGTGTGTTTCGATAATTCTTCGAATTATCTTTGATAGTTTGTGTTCATGTTTTACGAAGTGTTTGCATGCTTGATTAATCCTAATCAACGTGTGATGCACAATTCAATAATTCCCCGAATTATTGTTTTGTGTTAGTGTTATGTTTGCCACACTTGGTTTCCAAAACCAATGTGCAATATACGATTCGATAGTTTCTCGAACTATCGTTTCGCAGTTGTTTGTGTTCAACTCATCTAATTAACATAATTAAATGAAACGCAACAAGTATGAATGTGAAATATAAAGAATGTAAGAGTTGCAATTTACCTGAAATTGCCGGGTGTCACATTTCTTTTGTTAAATATAAAAAATAATTTTTATAAAAATAATTTTTAAGATAAAAAAATACAAAGATTTAATTGATTTTAAAAAGTATGAAAAATGTTTTAAAATGGTTCAAGAAAAGTTATTAAAAAACATTTTTTAAGCTATAAATTCTTTTTTCGTAAAAAAATTTTAAATAGGATTCAAGAAAAAATTATTTAAATTAAAAAAAAAAGTTTTCAAACAATCAATTTCTAAGTTAAAAATGCATATTAAAATGGTACGTTATATAAACGCTTCGAAAAAAAATGATTTTAACATTTTTCATAAAAGATTTTATTTAGTTAACCAATAATTTTAATAATACTAATAATAATATAACAACAATAATAACAGAAAGAAAAAAAATACAAAATAAAATTATGAAAAGAATTAAGTTTAGTATTTATATAAACTAGGTTTATTCCCCCCCGCGTTTTGCGACGTGTTATCATAGTACACTCACGAAAACGAGTATTATATATCATTTGCAAAAGCATAAGTTACATAACAAAATCAAATCTCTCATCACGAACTAAACCGTAAGCCCTAAAGCCTAAACCTAAACTAACAAAAACTCAAATCTTTAAGCAAATCTCTCAAATATAAAAAATAATTCAAATCTCGAATCAAATATCTCAAATTTAATACCTTCATTTTTGTTTACTAATTTTAAAGTTAAAAATGTTGGTCTAAGCCTAAACTTTCAAAACGTCACTACATGGATCATATACATATGCACTATGCATTACCATTAATACATACATACATACATAATTACATACATACATAATGCAATTATACATAACCCACTAAAAATGAACTAACTCATTAACCTTCATCTAATGGTTAATTTAAAATATAAGTGTATAGATTCTTGTCATGTGTCATTTTCCATTTTTTAATAAGTGAGTGTATTTTGTACATTTTCAAACCACTTAAAAAGCTAGATTAAATATTGTGGTGACAAGTGTCACCATCTAATATATTTTAATAAATTTAATTTTTTATATAAAGTTTAGCCTCTTCTTTTTATAAACATTCATAACTTGTTGGACTAAAAGAACCAATGAGCCTGATCAGAAAAATCTCTAAGTCTCACAGCATTACAACAACTGAAGAAGAACACAAAGGCTGATATTCAAAGGTGCTGAAGTCACAAGATCTGAAGAGATGTACAACAGCTGAAGTGTAAGTCGTCAGATGTTGTAGTGTGTAGTTAGTCTTCAGTAGTTTTCTTTCAGTATTTGTAAAGTCTGATGAGTAGTTTACTCATCAGATGTTTTAGTATTTTGTACTTCAGTAGTTTCAGTATTTGTACTTCAGTAGTTTTGTTCTTCAGTAGTTGTAGAGTTTGTCTTCAGATGTTGAAGACATCCTCAGTAGTTTAGTTAATTTCAGTTGTTTTGTTTTGTCTGTTAGATGTCAACATCATGTGACATCATTAGACGTCACTGCCTTCTATATATAGGTAGTTGACACGATTGTAATGTAATGAAGTTAATGAATTGAATGAGATATTCCTTTTACAGAAAACTTTCTCTCTCTATAACAAACTTGCGTTACTGTTTGATTGAAATCGTTCTTACTTTACTTATGCTAATTCTGTGTTGAATTCCGCTGCTATACTCTACTGATTTATCACCTCAATCCCCTGCTCTTCCTGAACCCAGCAAACCTCATTCAACTCAACAGTCTCAACAACAACAGCATCAGAGTTTCTTCACTCCTGGAGTTGTTGATTGGAGTAGCTTGCCTGATGACTTATCAGACTTCAACATGCAGCCTTTTTCTGAAACTGGTCCACATGGTGGAGACAATCCTTTTGGAAATCTGGCACTAATGGCTATTGATTCAACTGAAAATACCTGTCAATCTTCTTCAACATCTCAGGTATCTTCTGAATCAAAAGCTAAATTATGTTCAGAGTCATGCATTTCAGCATTTGCTTCCATTAGGGAAATCAATGTGGAACTGATTAATGAGAAATTTGAATTGGAAAAGGTTGTGGCTAAAAACAAAACTGAGTTTGAAAAAGCCTTAAATGAGAAAGAATCTGAAATTTATAAACTTAAATGCTTGTTGTCTGATGAAAAAGCTAGAGTGGAAGTCATGCTGGTAAAGCATAATGATCTAAAACAAACACTTGCAGCAACTCAAGTCAATTGTGAAAAATGGGTTGAGTCCTGTAAAGGGTTTGAAATGCTGTTGAGCAAACAGTCAGCTTCAAATGTTAAGTTTGGGATTGGTTACAATCACACTGGCCCCCCTGCTGATTATAAACCAAAAAGTCTTGACTGTGAATCTGATGGGGAGAGTGTGTACCAATCTACCAATTCTTCAGAAGTGTCTGATTCTGCAGACATATCTGAAGAAGACTCAAATGTTTGCAAAGCTGCTGCTGAGAAGGTTGAGATTGAAACCTATTCTTATTCAATTGGGTGTACAAATGTCATTGAGGATGACACTTGTCAGGATAATGTCTTAGTTGAGATTAATCCTGATGAACATGTTTCAAATGTTTTAAAATTACACCTAATTGAGTCAGATGGGGATGGTGTTGGAGAAAATGATGCAAGACTTTTAATAAGTCAAAGTCATTCATCAGCAGTTGGTGACAAAGCTGATACTGCAACAACTGATGTTGGTAAATGTGTTGAGACACAAGTACTGAAGAATAACTCTTCAGATGTTATCAATCCATCAGCTGTTGTCAATTTGACTACAAATACTGATGCCTCAGATGTTCTGATGAACAAACAATCTGTTTCTAAGTCATCAGTACTTGTAGACAATCACAAGGAAAGAAAGAAGAGAGTGCCTTGTGATATTTGTAGGCTGTTTAATCATTCAACTGATGACTGCTGGTACAGAAAAGGTTCTAAATTCAACAAAATCAAGAATAAAAATAAGAATATACTCAAAATGAAAAATGAATTTAGTTCAAAATTTGTACCTGAATCATCAGTTGTTTCAAAATCTGGAAAATCCTTACAAGGAAATACCTCCAGTAAATCCAAGAAAGGAAAAGGGATTGTTCCAGATTCAGGAAAACAACACTTGACAGCATCTCATTTGATTAAAGACACTAAAATGATCAAACACAAAAATAAAAAATCAAGTTCTGATGTGTCTGATGAAATCAAAATTTTAACTCAAAATCATAATCAACTGATGCTAATGATGCAACAACTGATAGGAAAAGTCAATCTGGCAGAGGCATCTGTTGATTCATTTCATAAAAAGAAATTAAAGTCAAAAGTCAAATCAAAAATTTCTGATAAGAATGTTTCAAGTGTTGCTTCAACTGATAATGCTAGTTTTGTTTCTTCAAATGTTAACAGACCCAAAACCAAAATGGTTTGGGTCCAAAAGTCTAACTGATTGTGTTGTTGTATGCAGGGTCCTTCAGCATACCAAAGTAGCATCTGGTATGTTGATAGTGGAGGATCCATGCATATGACTGGGAGCAGATCTCTTCTTCATAACTATTTCACTGGAAGGAGAGGATTTGTGTCCTTTGGTAATGATGCTAAGGGGTATATCATAGGTAAAGGTGTAGTCACTAATGGTGAGATTAGGTTTGATGATGTTAATCATGTTGAGAATCTTAAATACAATCTGCTGAGTGTTAGTCAAATGTGTGATAAGGGTCATGTGTCTCTCTTCACTAAGCAAGATTGTAGGATTCTATCTTCTGATGTGATGCCTTTGATTAGCAAAGTGTTAAATGAGTACACACTTCTTAAGGCTAACAGAGTGGGAAAGGTTTATGCCTTTGATCTTTCTAAGAAAATCTCTGTCAAAGGTCATCCTTGTTTATTTTCTAAGGCCTCTTTCAAGGAATCCAATTTGTGGCATAGAAGATTAGGTCATGTAAACATCAAGAACATGAATCAATTGGTGAAACATGGTCTGGTTAGAGGTCTTCCTTTAAAGGATTTTAGCTGTGATGAAAAATGTTCTGCATGCTTGAAAGGAAAACAACACAAAGCATCTTTTCCTTCAATTGGGGATTCTAAATCCACTGGTTGCTTACAACTGTTGCACATGGATTTGTTTGGTCCAGTGCAGATAATGTCTATGGCAAAGAAGAAGTATTGTCTAGTTATTGTTGATGACTATTCAAAGTTTGTCTGGACCTTCTTCTTACACTCAAAAGGTGAGGTTGCCAAGGCTATTATCAATTTTGTGTTGTATGCTGAAAAGCAGTATTCTCTTTCTATCAAGTGTGTTAGGAGTGATAATGGCACTGAATTCAGAAATCATCTTCTTGATGAATTTTATCAGTCAAAGGGAATTCAGAGACAGTATAGCATTCCCAGATCTCCTGAACAAAATGGAGTGGTAGAAAGGAAGAATAGGACCCTGATTGAAGCAGCCAGAACAATGCTTGCTGATTCTGGTTTACCTCTCACATTCTGGGCAGAAGCTGTTAACACAGCTTGCTATGTGCAAAACAGAGTTTTGGTGAATCAAAGATGGTTGAAGACTCCATATGAAATCCTTCATTCTTTAACTCCTTTGATTTCCTTCTTCAGAGCTTTTGGGTGTCCTTGTTTCATTCTCAACACCAAAGATCAACTTACCAAGTTTGATTCCAAAGTTGATGCAGGATACTTTGTTGGATATTCTTCAACATGCAAGGCATATAGAGTGTTCAATTGTAGAACAAAGACTGTAGAAGAAACTCTTCATGTCAAATTCAATGAATGTCCTAAAGATTCCATTCCTCAGAATCCTGCTGAGATGTTTGATCTGAATATCTTGCAACATGATTGTCATGTTGAGAATAGTGGTGTAGAAGATGAAGTTCTTCCAGCTAATCCACCACCAGTTTCTAATGCAACATCACAAGGAATTTCAGATGATGAAGATGCAAGTACTCATTTGTTCAGATTCAGTGACAAAATGTCCACATCTACCAAATCTGATGCTCCTTCTGCTTCAGCACTCCCACTCAATACAAATGCTGATGAAATTCTGGAATCCTCTCAATCATTTGAAATCCCAGCAGCTTTGTTCCCTGAATCAACTTCAACTGCAACATCTGATCCTCCAGCAAACACTTGCACTGATCTTATTCCATATCAAGAACTGAAGGATCATCCATTATCTCAAGTTCTTGGTGATATTTCTGCAGGTGTTTCAACCAGAAGTCAATTATCTAACTTTTGTCTTTATGCTCTCTTTGTCAGTCAACAAGAGCCAAAGAACTACCACATAGCACTTAGAGACATTGGCTGGGTGGAGGCAATGCAGTTGGAATTGTTGCAATTCAAGAAGCAACAGGTTTGGGAGCTAGTTTCTTTACCTCCAGGTAAGTGTGCAATAGGCACAAAATGGGTGTTTAGGAATAAAACAGATGAAAAAGGTCAAATCATTAAAAACAAAGCTAGACTGGTTGTACAGGGGTTCTGTCAGGAAGAAGGTATTGATTATGATGAAACTTTTGCCCCTGTAGCCAGATTAGAAGCAATTAGGCTGTTTTTAGCATATGCTGCCTTACATAAACTTAAAGTTTTTCAAATGGATGTCAAAAGTGCTTTCTTATATGGTAAAATAAAAGAGGAAGTGTATGTGTGTCAACCTCCAGGCTTTGAGGACAATAAACATCCTGATTGGGTGTACAAGCTTGATAAAGCTCTTTATGGGCTGAAACAAGCACCTAGAGCCTGGTATGACACATTATCCACTTTTCTTCTAAAAAATAATTTCACTAGAGGCTCCATTGATCAAACTTTATTCATAAAGATTGTAGGTCAGCATAAGCTACTTGTTCAAATTTATGTTGATGACATTATATTTGCTTCATCTGACCCAAGGTTGTGTGATGATTTCACTACTCTTATGACTACAAATTTTGAAATGAGTGCTATGGGGGAGTTACAGTTTTTCTTGGGTCTTCAAATTAAACAAAAACCTGATGGAATTTTCATTCACCAATCAAAATACACAAAAGAGCTTTTAAAGAAATTTGACTTGCAAAACTGTAAGCCATGTTCCAACCCCATGAGCACCACCACACAACTTGATGCAGATCTGAAAGGTACTTCAGTAGATGAAACTCTTTATAGATGTATGATTGGATCTTTAATGTATCTAACTGCATCCAGGCCAGACATTATGTTTGCCACATGTGTTTGTGCTAGATTTCAGGCTGCACCCAAAGAGTCTCATTTGATTGCTGTGAAAAGAATTTTCAGATACTTGCAAGGTACTCAATTCCTGGGAATATGGTACTCCACTGGACAATCCTGCAAGCTGGTTGCTTTCTCAGATAGTGACTATGCAGGATGCAAACTCTCAAGAAAATCTACTTCTGGTGGGTGTCAGTTTCTAGGAAATTGCTTGGTTTCTTGGCAAAGTAAGAAGCAAACTTCTGTAGCCACCTCCACTGCTGAAGCTGAGTACATTGCTGCTGCAAGTTGCACTTCCCAAATTCTCTGGCTTCAGTCTCAACTCCTGGACTATGGCATCAAAGAACTGAAGACACCATTGTTAATGGATAGTGCTTCAGCTCTTTGTATTGTCAAGAATCCAGTTCAGCATTCTAGGACTAAACACATTGAGATCAGACATCACTTTATAAGAGATTGTTTTGAAAAAGGTCTGATTGATCCAAAATTTGTTCCTAGTGCTGATGAGCTTGCTGACATTTTTACTAAGCCTTTAGACACATCAACTTTTCAAAATTTAGTTCTAAGGCTTGGTATGTTGCAACTTGAATAGGTTAGTGTTTAAATGAATAAAATGTTAAATATCCTTTTTAAAATTCCAAAAATATTTTTTCCTTTATCTTGACACATTTTGATATTTTCAGTACATACTGATACATATCAAAAGTACTGATTCAAGAACAGTTATGACCTTTTCTAATACTCTAAGCTACAAGTGCTGATGTGTATTGATTCACTAAGTACTGAAGGTCAAACATTACTCACAAAGTTCTGATGAGCAAATTTGTGTACAAGTTCTGATGAACACATTGTTCACAAGTTCTGATGAACAAAATTTCCACAAAGTTCTGATGAACAAATTGTTTACAAGTTCTGATGAACACATTGTTCACAAGTTCTGATGAACAAAATTTCCAAAAATCTGATGAACAACTGATGAAAACAACTGATGAACAAAATTGTCGACAACACCTGATGAGTAATTTTACTCTTCAGTTGTTTACACCTCAGATGTTTTCTCTATTTAACTCAACCTTCTTCAGTTGTTTCATTATCACTTTCTCAGAACTTTTCATCTTTTTCAAAACCTATTTTCCCTCTTTCATCTCTGCTTCCATGGCTGCTCTTACTTTGAAACCGCGTCACAATTCGATTGCCTACTTGACCAAATCTTCATTCTGGTCCAAGTTTGATGAAGCTGTCGACTTGATGAACTCCTCTCAATTCAAAACTGCTTTTCTCATCAATCCAACTCTGTATGTTGAATCCATTCATCAATTTTGGATGAATGTTGAACTGGTGAATGTTGGAACTGGTGTCATCTCTCTTCGATCAACAGTCAATGGTCACAACGTGCATATCAGTCCCGCTGAGCTCAGGGATGTTCTTCAACTTGACGATGCCAACCTAGTCACTCAGTTCCCTAAAAGCGCCACTGACCTCTGTTTTACAAGTCATGAATACCAGGGCGACTTGAGTGACTCAACACTTTTCAAGAAGCACTTTAATGATCCAGAGCGTCTGATATTCCATATGATCAACATATGCCTGGCTCCGAAGTCTTCTTCATGGGATCAAATGTCATCTCGTTGGCAACAGGTATTGTACTCTATCCTCGAATCTCAAAAGCTAAATTTTTCTCAAATACTTTTTTCTGAATTAACTGAACATGCTGGTAAGCCTGTTTCATCTAGATGGTTACTCTATCCTCGTTTTATTATGGCCATCATAGAGAAACAGCTGCCACAAACAGGCCTTGTTGGTCAGGGGATCCCTGCTCCAGCAGTTTTGCTGGAAGTATATTCCCGACACAACTCTAACCTCACTTTAAAAGAGGCTGCCCGGAAGCTCAAACCCAAGCAAAGGGAACCCACAGCCTCATCCTCAAAATCCAAATCCAAAGTCCCCACTAAACCAAAGTCCTCTAAGCCCAAAAAGGCTGCTCAGGGAAATGAGTCCCCTGAGTCTGCCCATGCCTCACCAAGGCATGAACTGACCACTGGTAGTAGTCAACCAGTGGTTCAACAGACTCAACCGGCTCAAACCGCCCAGGTTTCCTCTCTACAGGATCCTGGTGCAACCTTTGTAGGGGACACCACATTACTAGAACCTCTTTCAGTTGAAAAGGTTTCTATTGAAAAGCACCAATCTCCCCGGGTGCATTCTCCTTCAAACCCAATTCTTATGGAAACCACTCCAAATAGCCCAACTTTTGTTATTGCCAACATCCTGGATCAGTTGAACACTCCTTCTCCCTCCCAGACACCTATCAATACTGGAAAAAGCTCCAACATTGAGGGGGAGGAACAAAGTGTCTCTGATAACCCACAGGATCATGACTACAACCTCAGATCTCCTAGTGTGGAAAGAGAGATTCTGATATCTGACAAGGCTGCTACTTCATCACCTCCATCATTTGGAGTGATTGATAGTGGTAACATGGATAAGACCTTGTCAGAGGCAACAACCGATGAAGGGGTTAACCCTGAGGTTGGAAGTCCCCAGTACCAAGACAAAGGGGCACCTGAAACTGTTGAGCCACACTCAACTCAGGTAGATCCTGAGATTCTCAGGAGGTCAGATGATTTAGCTACGGCTACTGATGACCAAATAACACTTGCTGAGGTTCTAAAGAAGAACCAAATCCTTGAGGCTGAGGTCTGTAGACTCAATGAGCTACTCACCAAAATGTCCAAGGACAAAAGTCCATCTTCCCCACTTACCCCACAGATGGCACCTTCTCATTCTGAAGGTCACCCAAACACTTCAACCACAAATATCCAATTTGACAAGCCACCAGCCACTGCTTCAGGCACTAATCCTTTGGGTTTTAGCCCCCCAGAGGCATTAGCTGCTGCCTTTCTACAAATCCTCCCTCTCATCACTCCAGTCCTAAAAACAATTATTATTCAAGCCCTTGATGAGAGGTTACCTTCCAAATCCCATATTCAGCAGATGGTTGATGAGGCTGTGACTGCCAGACTTGCCACTCTACATACTCCTTCTTCCCCTGCAGCCAAAAAGGGGGAGTTAGGTACTGAATCAGTCACTTCAGCTTCCAAAAGGCCAAGGTCTGAAGAGGTTGTTTCTGAAAGGTCTCCTGTTATTCAAGTAACTTATAAGAGACAGAGGAAGAATAAACCTGTTGAGGTTATCAACAGAGCTGATGTGGAAGTTGAGCAGGAAATGGTTGATAAAGAGATTGAAGCAAGTGCTGAACAAGTGGAAGCCACAACATCTGAAGTTCAAGCACAAGCTACAACCTCTGAAGTTCAAGTACAAGCTACAACTTCTGATGCACAAGACACTGAACTAGAGGGGGTTCAAATTCCAGAGGTTGAGACTCAGGTTGTTGAGGTAAGGGCTCCTCCAAAGAAGAGAAGGCAACTCAGAATTCAAGAAGAAGAAAGTTCTGATGAAGAAGACAGGTTGCCTATC
Source organism: Mikania micrantha (assembly GCA_009363875.1). Classification (NCBI taxonomy): domain Eukaryota; kingdom Viridiplantae; phylum Streptophyta; class Magnoliopsida; order Asterales; family Asteraceae; genus Mikania; species Mikania micrantha. Next base: position 59,333,789 of record CM018694.1, on the reverse strand, counting down.
TCTACAGTTATCAAGCCAAAAGTTCAAAAGCCTGCAACACCAACAACTGGGTTGGATCAAGTCATTCAAAAGAAGAAAGTAACTCTACCTGCCAAATATGTGCCTGAGAAGTCATTGGTTTTTGGTCAACAACCAAAAATCACACCTGAGGATAGGATGTTAGCAGTTAAAGTGAAACTTGAAGAAGAAGAGAATCAAAGGATGCATGATGAGCAAATCCTAAAGTTGGTTGACAAAGATTATCCTCAGACATCAACCATTACTGCAATGAAGAAAGAAGCTCAAAGGTTGTATGCTCTGAGGTTCACATACCAGTATAGGAAGGAACAGATTAGAATGTGGCCTGATCCAAGAATAATTCACAGGATCCACAAGAGAGAGGCTCCAGCAGCTTATGCCAGAAGGATCAAAAGGGTATTAAGTGCTGAAATTATGCTGGGATCAGTACTTGATCCTTGGGAGATAATAAATGACTTCAAGAGTGTGTACAACTCGGGTTCAAAGGCTCCAAATTTCTTAGAAAACAAAATGATCAAGAAAGGATTGGTATACAAGAAACTTGAACATGTTCTGCAAGCTGAGCTTTATCTGTTTCTGGAAGGAAAGCATCCAGATGAGTTTGTCTACAGAGAGATAACTAAAGTAGAGCTGAATGATGGGACAACAGCCAGGTACTTGTCTGAGTATTATGGACCTGAGTCTTTCTTCGAAGGTGAACCTGAAAGACTGACTCCAGAAGAGAAGATGTTACTACTTGAAGCTTTTGTCAGGGAGTCTTTCAGGTTAGTATACAATCAATAGCTTCAATGAGAGGGGTTAATGCTCATAGTCCATTTCCCCAATGGAGTTCCCTCTCATATTTTTGATTGTTAGAATTTTTTTTGGAAGCTGTTGGTTATCAGGCTTATACTTTAATTGGTCATTTTGATACTGATCTCAAAAGAAAAAGACATATCTTTCTGCCTGGGAATAAATAAGTGAGACCTTAAATAAGTTAGAGGTTTTTGGCTGCATTGGTTCAGGGGGAGTTTGTTGGACTAAAAGAACCAATGAGCCTGATCAGAAAAATCTCTAAGTCTCACAGCATTACAACAACTGAAGAAGAACACAAAGGCTGATATTCAAAGGTGCTGAAGTCACAAGATCTGAAGAGATGTACAACAGCTGAAGTGTAAGTCGTCAGATGTTGTAGTGTGTAGTTAGTCTTCAGTAGTTTTCTTTCAGTATTTGTAAAGTCTGATGAGTAGTTTACTCATCAGATGTTTTAGTATTTTGTACTTCAGTAGTTTCAGTATTTGTACTTCAGTAGTTTTGTTCTTCAGTAGTTGTAGAGTTTGTCTTCAGATGTTGAAGACATCCTCAGTAGTTTAGTTAATTTCAGTTGTTTTGTTTTGTCTGTTAGATGTCAACATCATGTGACATCATTAGACGTCACTGCCTTCTATATATAGGTAGTTGACACGATTGTAATGTAATGAAGTTAATGAATTGAATGAGATATTCCTTTTACAGAAAACTTTCTCTCTCTATAACAAACTTGCGTTACTGTTTGATTGAAATCGTTCTTACTTTACTTATGCTAATTCTGTGTTGAATTCCGCTGCTATACTCTACTGATTTATCAATTGAGAACATCTGATCCTACATAACTTTTTTATGATATATTATTTTAAAAAAAAATTGCACTATTATACTCGTCTCATTTTTCTCTTTAATTCCGTTATAGTTACAACTAGTTTTTTTTTACGTTTTTTAGATGTCATGTATTTACATCATTGTAACGAGCTTAAACATAATAAATTAATTTGAAATTTTTCAAACAATGTAAATTACATTAATGTAACACACTATTTACTGAGATATAACTTATTATTTAAAATGATGTATTTTTTCTTTAATTTTGTTTCATATTGTAAAAACTGAAGCGATCCGATTTTTAATCTTGTTTAAAAATTACTATATATAGTTGGTGTTCGATCAATTAACTTATGAATTATTAATTGTTAAACATGTTTGGATTTTCAATATTGAATGTGAGATAGAACAAAAAACAACAAAAACAAAAACCGAACTGAAACCGAAAAAACCAAAAACCGAACTGAAACTGAAAAAAAACCAAAAATCGAAAACCAACTGGTTCATAATAACTAAAACCGACTATGTCGTTTTCGATTTCGGTTTTTGGCAAAAATTGAACCAAGCACACTCGTAGTTACAATGATGTAAATACGAAGAGTTTTAAAAACTATAAAAAAAACTAGTCGAGACTATACCGGAATTAAAGGGAAAATAAGACGAGTATTATGGTGCAATTTTTTTTAAAAAATAAAATAATATAAAAAAGTTGTGAATGTTTATAAAAAAGGGGTAAACTTTATATAAAAATTAGATTTATTAAATAATATTATATGGTGATACTTGTCACTACATATTAAATATTGCTTTTTGAGTGGCTACAAAATGTTCAAAATACCCTCAAATACTAAAAAATAAAAAATGACACATAACACAATCTTGACATCTTGTGCACTTACATTTTAAATTAACCATAGGAAGATGGTTAATGAGCTAGTTCATTTTTTGTGGGTTATATTTTTATCATTTCCCTATATATATATATATATATATATATATATATAGGGGATGGTTCCTTTGTTAACCCTCCCTTATTGCGAGAACCCGTGTTAACCCGGCATTTTTTGCCCGAATCTTTGTTTTCTTTTTTTCATGGTTTTTGTTATACATAAATAGGGGGGTTTCTTTTTTGTGTTTTTGCTAATTCATCACCGTTTAGAAATTATTTACAACCGTAAGTAAGTGTAAGTGTTCTTACACTTAAGAACACTTACACTTACTTACGGTTGTAAATAATTTCTAAACGGTGATGAATTAGCAAAAACACAAAAAAGAAACCCCCCTATTTATGTATAACAAAAACCATGAAAAAAAGAAAACAAAGATTCGGGCAAAAAATGCCGGGTTAACACGGGTTATCGCAATAATGGAGGGTTATTATTTGATCCTTCCCCTATATATATATAATAATAATAATAAATCGAAGTTTTCAGGGACACATGGCGTGATTACAGAGTCAACTTCGATTTTCCCGTCTCTCTCTCCTATTAAATACACCTTATATTAAATAATATTAAATACTTTGTTTTACATTTTTAAACTAAGAAACTTATTTTATAATACATAAAAATATATTAATATTAAAAAATCACATTTTAAATATCCAACTTATTATAAAATATACAATTTTTAAAAAAAGTATTTTTAAAAAAATAAAGAAACAAAAAAATTATTATTTAAAGAAATAATATAATTATTTTATTACTAAAATTATTAAATTATACAAATTTTTAGCCATATTTTATATTAAAAAAAATCTTATAATATCTATATTTTCATTAATGATTGTTTATTATATTTTTATTATTCAGCCCGTGTAATACACGGGGTGCTAACCTAGTATATATATATATATATATATATATAGGGTGGGATTATAGTAAAATGCTTAAATTGGTGAGAAGTGTGATAAATATTGTGGGTCATTAAATATATAATTTAATGATTTGTGATCAAAGTTGTATTAAAAAGTTAGTGGAAGGGTATTTTAGTCATACACAATTTTGTTGACTTTTTATTACATTCTCCCCATTTATTTAAACGGTCATAACTTTTATATACAACACCAAAAAAACGAGCATTTTTTATCTTTAAAACGAGTATACTGTTATTGTATAAAAAATTAAAAATATATGTTTTCCTCCACCTTTTATATTTGTAATGCGTCATTGTGTCTTTTTGTTTCTTATTATGTCTTTTTGTTTGTTATTGTTTTTTTATGTTAATCGTTGTGTCATATCTGAACTTAAAACACAACTATATGTATATTACACAATGACCTGAACGTAAGACACGTTGATTGTATATTACACAATGTTTTGAAGATAAAACACAATGATGAATATATTATACAATGACTGTTGTCTAAACATAGTATCTTTGTGTCATATCTGTTGTCATCTGTGATGCACGTATTACACAATGGTTAGGTTAGGTCAAAATTTTTAGAAACAATAGTTATAAACATAACTGTGTTTTGGATCATTGTGTCTAAACATAGTCTCATTTTGTCATATATGTTGTCATTTCTGATGCACGTATAACACAATGGCTAGGTTAGTTTAAAATTTTTAGAAACAATGGTTATAAACATCATTGTGTTTTGGGTCATTGTGTCGAAACATAATGTCTATTGTGTCTATTGTGTCATATCTGTTGTCATCTGTGATACACGTATTGCACAATGGTTATCAGTAAACTCGTAAAAACACAATATACAATAATACACAATGTTGAACATAAGACAATAGACACAATAATGATACGTAATACATAACAATCATGTTTGTTGTGAATAATCTCATTAGTCGTTAATCAATAGACACAAAAATCATGCATTATACAAAAATTGGAAACAAATAACATATATATAACGCAACCAACAATAACATGCATAAAAACACAATAAAAAAATAAAAAAAATGATAAACATGATACAATAGACACAACAATCATGATTGTCATTAAAATTAGACACAAAAATGATGCATTATACACAAATTCGCAACAATAACATCCAATAACAAAGAAAAAACTTAAAATAATCACAATCCAATAACGAAACAGATTGATCAAACGAACTAAAACAATAAACGTACCACATGGATTTTCAGAAATCAACATTAATTAGTTAATCAACTAATCGACACTATTCGCCAAAAGATTACGATTCAAATTGGTAATCTGCGTCCTTTAATTGTTTCAGATTTCGTTGTTTATGTAAGAAGGCATGCTTGAATCGTGAACAGATATGTAAAGAATATATACCTTACTAAATAAAATTTCTTCCAAATATACACTCCCTTAAAATTAATCGCATGTTTAATTTAAGGGTCAATATTACTTCTCACCCTTCTCACTAACATAATCCTTTTTACTTGAACCAAATCCTATATATATATATATATATATATATATATATGATCATGGGACCTGCTATCTATTTAATAATATTATTTTTACTAATCCTTTTTCACCATCTTTAATATATATAACTAGGATTATCATGCGCGTTGCGACGGTAACCTTGCATTTGTTTAATATAGTTTAATCAGCGGTAACGTCGCATTTAACAAATTAAAACATAGCCTCAAAAATTAAAACTCAAAGGACATAAAGTTGTCACTCCGTCGTAAAAATTAGTAGCGTAAAACACAATACTTTCTAAAAAATATTAGTAATAAAATAAAAATTGTCCAAAACCTGTCACACATAATGCTACCCACCTAAAATTATACATATAAAAGATTGAGTTATATCACAAAACAATTCTTATCATATAACATATTTATAGACATGTTTATTATCATGTTTAGCACATATTATGTTTTATCATATTATGTCTTATTTGTCATATTAATCCTAAGCACAACCTGCAAGACACTAAAAAAATTGTTACAATAGCCGTCAATTCGACATTTGACTCTAAACAAATCGAACTCCATCTTAAAAGCAAGCTTAACGAAAATAAAATATAGTCAAAACTAACTTAGAGTGGACTAAGTTCAGTAACAATTTTTATTTCACCTATCTCATAGATTCCAGTCAAAGATTCATATAATCAAAATTCCATCATTGTTAGATCTATAGGATTTTATTTGATTGGTAATGAGCCAGCCAAAATGGTATTTTTTTTATTCGATATGGATGAATATAAATAACTGACAATTTAAAAATAATTCGGGATAGACGCAATGTCCACAATACCTAGATTTAACCAGATGCAATTTGAAGGATTTTGTAGGTTCATTGATGACCAAATGAACTTGGGTGTGGGTCTTTTATCTAAATGGAATGGCCTTTTTGTAACGACCAGTTTTCAATAAATGAACACTTTCGAAATAATCGTCAATAGAACGATTGTGAGTGTTACAAATTGAAAATATGCGAAAAATGATGAACGTGCGAGAAAACCGTGCGTGAAACAGAGTTCGGGATTGCCCGGAATCCCCAAGCGCCCACGATAAGCGGTACGCGTGGGAGGACAAAAATATCTGGGAGCCCCCTGTCTCACCTGCTACGCCCCGGGCCAAACGGCCACTCGGGGCGATGCGCCTGGCATGTTTTGAGTCGGCAGAATGGTTTTAAGATCAGAATTCAACCAGAAAGAATAATATTTTCTCTCTCGATCTTGCACGCACACATACACATTCAGATCAAATTTCTACTCTCTAATCTCAATTTTGAAGCTATCCAAACGTCCGGATTGAGCCAGAAGTCGTTTCTACAAGTCTGGATCATCGTATAGCAACCAGAAATCCGTTCGAAAGGGTAACGATTCGTTTTATCCTACTGGTTTGCTAATTTATGGATTAAATTGAGTTTTGAGCATTATATGATGATTAGGGAGGATTAGAAACGAAGGATTAAATGTTTTAACGGTGAAATCTTGATTTTGATCCGTTATAATGTCCGGTTGTCATGAATCTCATATTATTGAGTATGATAACCAATGGGATGATTAAATCATGGTTGTGATGGTTTTGGATCATTCTTTGGAATGATACATCAAATTCAAGTGTTGCTTTAATTGTTGAAATTTGAAAGTTAACGATTTTAGCATGATATGCTAATTATAAATAATGACTTGACTTTTAAATTCCACACACTAATAAATGAGATTCAAATAAATTTGAATCAGTATGTATGGGTGTTGGGCGTATTGAACTAGTTGTATACGTGTGATGTACAACTAGGTGTTGGTAAAGGAAGTCAAGCAACTGATTTCAAAATATGAAGTTTTGATAATTTAAATATGATTAAGAACATGTGTAGATTAATTTCTACACATGGGTTGTTGATAAAAGTCTCAATGAGGTTTTGATTGAATACGAAGAGTGAAACATGTCAAATGAATTAGATTACGTAAATAACACAAGTTGTGTGTTCATATTGTTAAATCTTGTTATATGTGAATATATAATAGGAAGAGGAGGTGAATCTAGTTCTAGAAGGCCTGGAAAAGAGTTGGAGATTGTTGATAACTCTCCATATCAAGGTAAGTTACCTATTTGATTGAGCTTGTAGTTGTAGGACGGGGTGAGTCCACACTACAAGTGTTTGTGCATTTAGCACATATACATGATTATTTGAGTTGATTGAAATGGATAATAATGATTGTAGTTATTGTGGTTGAATGATTCACAAGGTGTGAGAACATGTGGTGATCTACAAATGTGTAGATGTTAAATTGGAAATATGCATGCTGATTCACAAGGTGTGTGAACATAAGACATGCAATTCCAATATAATTGATTCAAAAGGTGTGTGAACAAATGGTGGATTGGTAATATGCATGCTAATTCACAAGGTGTGTGAACATAAGACTTGCAATTCCAATGTAATTGATTCACAAGGTGTGTGAACAAATGGTGGATTGGTAATGTGCATGCTTTGATTCACAAGGTGTGTGAACATAAGGCTTGCAATTCCAATTTAATTGATTCACAAGGTGTGTGAACAAAAGGATGAGCTACAAGAGTGTAGACATTCAAATTCAAGAGTCAAATTATTTAATGTTGACTTTTGGGAAATATGATGCACAATTGGAGTTTTGTGTGCGCATATATGTATTATGTTAAATTATAATGATTGTGCATGAATGGGAGATTTATTGAGATTTTGGGTGAAAACGACCCGTTAGTAAATCGTTTTGTATGTGGTTGAATATTGTTGCCAAATTTTATTTGGAACCTCATTAGTGTATCCATACGGTATTATGGAATACACTTGGTGAAATAGTGGGGTAATCTTACTTAGTTCTAACGAACTAATGGTGAATTTAAATGTGGTGTTTACAGGTACAAAGGAGTTAGGTGAGCGGTGATGATAATCGGGAATCGAACGTGAAGGCTCGTATGATGGTTTTAAATTTTAATAACCAAACAGTTGTGTAACTTTTGTGTAATAAATGTTTTGTGAAGTATGTAAACATACGTAAACTTTTTTTTAACATGTGTTAGTAAATAGTATGTTTACAGGGGTGTAAAACACGAAAGTTTTTACTGGGACCTAACGTAATTTATTAAATATTGGTGTAAAATGCCCGGATGTGACATGAAAGTGACTAGGGTGTCACACTTTTTCTTTATTATTTATCGTAAATTAGTGAAGCATTACACATAGTATGCCCTCCCCCATCAGCGTATTTTTTTGTTTTACGTGCCCGTAACTCTTCCTCAGCCAGGATGGGGCATAATATCAGAGCAAGTACAAGTATTAGTAGCTAGGGGTGTAAACGAACCAAGGCAGCTCGTGAAATGCTCAAGATCGGATCGGTAAAAAGCTCGAACGAGCCGAGCCTTAACGAGCCTGAGCCCGAGCCCGAGCTCGAGCCCAAAAGTGTGGCTCGTTTAGTTATCGAGCCCGAGCTCGAGCTTTACTTAACGAGTCTGAGCTCGAGCTTTACTTAACGAGCTCGAGCCGGCTCGCGAGCCTTAACGAGCTTTTTGTTTATATAATTTTTATTTATTATATTTAATGTTTATTTATTATATTAAGTGTTTATTTATAAAATTATGATAAATATATTTAAATTGAATATTTTATGTTAAATTTATAAAATATAGTTATAAATATAATTAAATTAGTAATTAAAGTAAATAAATTAAATAAATAAAATCTAAACGAGCCGAGCCGAGCCGAGCTCGTGCCCAAAAATTCTTTAACGAGCCGAGCTCGAGCTCGAGCCCTAATTTACCTTAACGAGCCGAGCTCGAGCTCGAGCCTTAATTTTTCTAAACGAGCCGAGCTTGAGCCTTAATGAGCTCGGGATCGGCTCGGCTCGTTTACACCCCTATTAGTAGCATAACAAAAACGCATTTCTCGTCATTTATATGTTTGCTTGCGGCAATTGATTCAAACACGGAAGCTGGAATTTGAAATGTTCAAACTTTACCGAATGATCCAGGAAGCAATTTCTATTCTTAGTTGCTATCAAATTAATTTTAGTCTAAACTGACATATGTCTACAACAAAACAAAGTGGAGATTCTTGGTGACTACAAGGTAATTCTCTCATCTGATAGAGATGGTGGTGACGGAAACTCTATCGTCAGCTACTTATACAGTGATGATATAGAACAACGGCAGGATTGTTTAAACTAGTAGTCTCATGTCACCTCGATCAAAGGCCATGTCTTTGATATCACTTGTTAGGGATTAAACAAACACATATGAACCAAGCACGTACACGAAAGTAATTAAACAAGCATGAAGATTTCACGTGGTAAAGTCATTGTCCTTCTTTGATGACTTAAGAGATTTTATTTTTATCTCTCAAGTCATCAAAGAAGGACAATGACCTATCATCTATATATAGGGGATGGTTCCTAAGAAAACTATGATTTTGGAGAAAACTAGTCATAATCATTACCAATTAATTTTTTTTTCAATTTTTTCATTTTTATTTTCTTTTATTATAAAATAAGAAATGTAAAAAAAGAAAAAATAATAAAAAAAAATTACGTATTTTAAGTTATTACATATATGTAACTTGTATGCTACGCATTACTGATTACATATATGTAACTTTTTGAGTTAAATATACATAACTTCGTGATCTACATATTTTTTTCAAAAAATTCTTTTTTATTATAACATTTTAACCTTATAATAGAAAATTATGAAATTATTTTAAAAAATTTTATTAGTTAGTATAAGTTTTCTTGGTTTTCTCCATAATGAAGAGTTTTCTCATGAACATATATATATATATATATATATATATATATATAATAAATAAAAATCTTTGAAAGAAGGAAAATATCAATTACGAATCAATCCATGATTAACCCATTTACTAGGACTGGCTACCCATTGGACTCGAGTACGCCATTTCAACAAGATTAACACTAATATGGCTCATTGTGACTTGAACCTTCTCCTAGAAACACAAACACAAGTATGTGGATGACACTATCGTTATGTTCATTCACCAACATAACATGAAATGTCTTAAGTGGCATTGTTTTATCAAACAAAATAGTGTTGATCTTAATTTGGCTAGTGTGCACATGAATACTAGGATACCAAAACTTAAGTTACATCATGATTGACACACAGTAAAACTGAAGCTTTAGATTGTAAAGCTTCCAATCAAAAGGAGTGATTTTAGACAAGTGAGTTATGTTGTTGAATAGAATACCAAAATGGTTTTATTCTAATATCCTGGATGACAAAGATATTATGTGTTGTTGCAGGAAGTCATTGGTTTACAAAGAAAAATGTATAACCTCTTGTATATCAACAATCATTTACGCGTCTCAATCAATATCACAAAACATGCCCATGAATGCAAAATAGATAAAAGGGGATACTAGCAAGATAAGCATGGCATTGATGGCGTTCCTCTAATGTGTCGAATCATATGTTCCACTGCACTTACTGTTCACAATAAGTTGATGCATAAACAGGGTCTTAGGATTTTCAAACCAACAGATTTGATGTGTGCATCTTTACCCGCCCTGTATTTATGTAAGTCTGTTTTCACAACTCGAATTTGTGACCTTCAGGTTAGATGTCAACAACCTTATTGTTGCTTCAATGACTTGCTTGTCTATACTTTATTTACTATATGTGTGAGCATCAACTATCCAATTGAAACCTTTTCCATTTTATGAATAAGTTGGCATGTCAAGCAAGACAGCCAGATTGACCAAAAGCATTTGTAGTGCCTACTATCATGAAGTGAAAGCAATAAATGAGCTATATATTAATATATGATAATGCAAATATACAATTTGTGAAAGAGAATAGAGAAGAAAACAATGGATAGAGCACACCATAAAGTGTCAAATTACAGTTCCACAAAAGTCAACAATTCATAGTCAAACTTGTTCATACATGTTCTAAATACTCAATCATCATCACTTGTGCTACGCGATTATTACCACAAGTATTCATCAACAAAGCTAATAAATTAACTAACTGGGAAACACGTGTAACACCCATCACACGCAAAGAGACCAAAAGGAGTGAAAATGACTCGAAATAGAGTTGACTTTGTTGGTCAAAAGTCAAATGACCCCATTGATGGAGGAAGTCCAGAAAGGTCTCTGTGGATCTTTTCACCTGAGTTTTGGCCAAAGGATTCAACCTCGTGCTTCCCAAGTTGTTGCACATCCTCAGGAGAAAGTATCTTGATATACCAGACACTATTTACAAATGCCCTACACCAACCATACAAAATTAAATACCAAATTATATACAAAAAAATAATAATAATAATAATAAAAAACTTAATATTTGTTTGGTTTCAAAAACAGCAAGGTGCTACAAAAATGGCATTTAGGTTCCGAAAACCAAGGTGTGAGGCGAAAGCTTAACATACATGGGGGTGTTGCTTTATGTACAAACCATAGATGCATCTTTGCTATCTCTTTTGCATATAAGCTTTTTATCATATAAAACAATTGTAATTTATTTATCACTTTGGTTGTTTTTCCGTATCAGCCTCCTACACACCCTAAATTTGATCCAGATATGCATGAGGCCCCTCTCAAGGCCCTGATGCATTTCAAGATCACGCCACGGCTTAAACGCACATTTTAAAACCAAGATCATTTGTCAAATAATATAACATATTAAAGTGAAACTTACTCCCAAGGATCATCTCCAAGGAGAAGAATGTCATTCTCCCTGTCGACGAATACAAGCTGCCAGCCTGATCTTTGTGGGTCTTCAAGCAAACCCTCGATCCCAAACATTTGACTCAGTTCGCCTCTCAGCTCATGGTAGCTGTTGAACCGGCTGATGTCAAGTGACCTCCCAACACACCCTGATTTGTATACCTGCAACCAAACACACAAACCTCTGTCAATTTCTAGCCCAAAATTGATTCCAGCCAAACACAAAGATTGCACCTTCACAAATGTCCGATTATGGTTAGGTTGCAACAACTCAGATGACTCTTGCATGTAGCCACCAAATGTTGGTATTGTGGACAAATCAGTGTCGATTGTTGGAAGTAGAAGCCCAGATGAATCAATATTAATGCCACTAAATATGCCATGATTTTGGGTTTCCAAACTTGAAGATTCCTGCTCAACTGATGAAGTTGAAACAGGGTTGACTTGTGGTTGACCAAACTTTGATAGCCATGATTGCTGATTCGATTGATGCTCTGTAACCCCCACTTGAGCTGATCTTGAGAGACTCGATAGGTTGCTAGTCCCTTCTGAAGATAATGCCGAACCCAACATGTTCTGCATAGCAGGGGCAATATTGGAAGTAAATTTTGGAAACGATTGGTGTTGACTTTGCATCAGGTAAGTATCGGGGTATGAACTTTGGTGGTGTTGACTTTCTTGATTGTTGACTTGTTGTGTTGACCTTGGGAAATTGTCCAGCATTTGGGTTTGACCATGAGCAAACAGCTGTGGAGTTGACTGGGTGCCCAGATTCTGAAGATATTGAACAGGTTGCTGAAATTGCAACAATTGTTGTTTCAAAGCATCTACACTTCCAGAATTCTGCATACCGGCCGCTAAATACTGCTGATTAAGATTATTCTGGAGAAATGACGGATCTACCCTTTGCTGCATCCATGGAAGCATGCCATTTGATTGAAAATTAAAAGAATGGAGGGGGTTCTCCCCAGCTTCACCTCTCAACCATGCCATTCCGTTAAGTGTATCATCTCTGCTGTCTGCAAGCATAAACCGAAAGTTACAAGATTAAAAAACAAAAAATTTGAATTTTAAAATATGAAAAATAACAAAAAAAGAAAGAATGTTTATCAGTCCCATTAATTTAGTAAAAATTAAGAACAATACCTTGAAAAGATGAAGCTCCAGGGTACCAAGGTCGTTTTAACCGAAGAGGAAACAAAGATGGATACATAGGAAATGTTGTCAAAGGTTCAATTTCCCATAATGACACTCGTGGCTGCCTCTCACCAGCAGTTGATTCATCCCAACCAACCTACAAATAACAAAAAAGAAAAATAAAAAAAAATTATATCAGATAAAATAATAATAATATAATAATAACAATAATCACCTGATATAAATAGGTAAATAAAGATGGTTTACCTTAACAGAACGCCAATGAGAATTAGGCCAACGGGCAGGATCTAAATCACCAATGCCAGTAATTGTCCCCATATATCTGAATATACATTTATACGATTATTAACAATAAAGGTAGTAATCAAAGATAGTTCTTGTGATTTGTGGAAAAAACATGTTTGGGTAATAAGGGTTTAAAGTACCAGGTTTGGGTTTTATGTGTTTCAATTTTGTAACAAGTTTTGGTATTAAGAGTAACTACCGTTGACTTTTCCACTAGGGTAAAATGACCAACATACCATTTGCCTTTTCATGTGTTGACTTTAACTATTCAAAAAGTCAATACCTATTTGGTTATATCACCGTAATTTAACCGAAAAGTATACATAAATTAATAATAATACCCTTTGACTTTTCATTTTTGACTTTGACTTTTCATTTGTTGACTTTGACTATTCAAAAAGTTAATACCTTTTTGGTTATATCACCATAATTTAACGGAAAAATTAACAGAAATTAGCAATAATACCCAAACTCGTTACACATTTAAAGCATAATACCATAACCTATTACTTAAATTAAACTGTTGTACCCAAACATGTTACTTTCACAAATTACAGGGACCATTAGGCTTAATTAACTCTTTAACAATAATTCATTTTTTTAATCACTTATAACTAGCCAAAAATACCTGCGGACACTTGATTCTTCAGTTTCAAACAGCATACGGAAACGCATCCCAACTGATACTCGTGTGTGATACACAGCTTTGACATATTTTGAAAGGGGGATGACAAACTCAGATGGGCTAGCCCTAAAAGCATTTAAATTTGCAAAAACAAAAGGTAAAAATCATAGATGACAATGTAATATGCAACTAGACATTTCTATATATTTTAATTACCACCTTGGATTATAGAATATTGTGAAACAACTATTAGTAGCAGCTGCATGAGCTGCAGCAGCAAGAAGGCCAATATGCATACTATCACTTGATAGAACAGATGATGGCATCACGGTTTGTGGACGATTCGCACGCCGGATCCCCAAGAGGAGCTGATTTTTATCGTTCCTAATTATGATTAAAAAAACCATATTGTTACAATAATCTAAATATTTGGTCAACTAGCAACATGTTTGAGATAAAATACAACCAAATTGACCCACTTATAAGTAAAGGGGTCGAGTGTGCCACTTCTAGAGTCATCTTATTGCATGTCAAATTTGAAATAATTAATTGAAAAATTACCAAATAAATAGAACAGAATCTCCTGCAACAAGTCTTTTGGCACTAACAAACACACTCCACCCTGTTGTAAGAAGATGGCGTTTGGGCTGCCCTGCATTTGAAGTAGAAAACATGTAACATCATTTGAAGAATTTCAAATCTTTATATATTACTTAATATTGCTAATATATATGATTCTAAAATATTTTATTTTTACTGAAGAGTACCAAGAAAACAACAAAGTTCCAATTTATTTAATATTTTTTCTAATAATCGTTTACTTGCTCAAAATTGTACACTCAACGTATCTTATATTACATCTTCAAGCAGCAAAGCACAACCAAACACTAACTTCCACTAGTTAAATACAGCTGATTATCTGATTACGGTTCACATATTCACTTACGAAACACACATCCAAACAGCCCCCCTTCATAACTTAGCATGCCAAGGAACTAAGGAAGTATGGTTGTACCTCGAAAAATATGCCTGAATTTCCATTCAACATCATGAAGATCCCTTGCAATAAGTTCTTGTGCAGGTGGCTGTTGAGAGAAATCCTGAAAAGAGCAAAGAATATAATCAATCTTAGATCCACTAACTTGTAAATTTGCAATTTCAACCCATTACTTAAAATGGGTCAATTTGGGCAGCATTTTAGTTCAAATAGATCTAGCGAAAATCTATATATTTATGTGTGTGTGTATGTGTTAGTAAAAGTGGAAAGGGTCAAATGATTTAGTTTAGCTGGAAATTTATTTTTAAGGAATTTTTACATATATCCCCTAATAAGAGCCTTTATTACATATTTATCCAATCCTTAAAATCAAATATATATTTCCCCTTGGAAGGAGGGAATATGTCATTGACTAATTTATTTGGAAGGGAAATTTTTTTAGTAAGAATCCTAGTTTTAATGCATACTACTTTGCATCATTTTATTCAAAGATTAAACTATTATTGTTTACTGATCATAACTAAAGCCTCGAGGACCTAAAAAATTTTAAGAATAGAGGAAGAAGTGTTAGCGGGTAAACCTAGCTGGAACTGGCTTTAACGGCCTGGTTTACCCATTAACCAACTGATCGTCCACCCCATCATGCCAGCTATAGAAGTATAAGCATTGGATAACCAGCATTACCAGTGGAGGAAAACTTTCTCAGCAGCACGTCTAGGGACGGAGAAGCCACCATGTGTACTTGTGTCACTTGCGGTTAATGTCTTGCAAAAGTAATTGGTTGGTTGTCTATTTGGAATACCCAACTCGGCAGGAAGAAATGTATCTTTCTGCTCTTGCTGGCAGTTAATTACACAAAAATTGACTTTTTAGTTCACCTAGCATAATATTAATCCCAACTTTGTCTAAAAGATTACCGTGGTCAATGGTTGCAATGTCATTTGGGCACACTTCATCGGTTTCAACATCCGCCTGAAATTTCCAAAATAACTAGTCTTTCTTTGACCCTTTCAAGTTGCACAAACAATGAGAAAAACACACAT